>JAKCPI010014431.1:0-58795 GCA_023213315.1 Euborellia annulipes | reverse complement strand
TTTGGTGTTGCCATCCAATTTTTCTTTATTTAATTAATTAACACTTGCTGGTAAAGCTACGGCGAGTCTCTTTCCTACAATTTAAAAATAAAAAAATTGAAAAAAATACATCAGTAAAGTACTACTAATACTATTTGGTCGATTGGAATGAAATTCCTGTACATGCTTGGGACATGAATACTTAGCTAAAGTATAAAATTTGAGTATCGAGAGTTCTTTCGTTATTGAGTTATTTAATTTAATCCACATATTTTGATATTTCAGTTGAAATTGATTCAAATGATTGTGAAAATGACGTCAAATTCACGCTAAAAGGGAATCGCCTCCTTTTAATGGCAATTTCAAGAAAAACAATAAAACAGCCATTTAAAAGCAATAAAATCTCTTTCAGAGAAATTTACATAAATATTATGTTTTGATATTTTAACTGGAATCGATCTTCTTGAAATTTAAGATTTTTTTCACAATAAATTGAATTGATTTCAAGTGAAATATCAAAGAATGTGGGTGAATGGGAATTACTCAAAAACGAAAAAACTCTCGATACTCAAATTTTATACTTAAGCCAAGTACCTATGTGGCAAGTATTTCAAGAAATTTCAATCAGCTCGGCCAAAGTGTACTAGTACTTTACTAATGTATTTTTTAGTTTTTTTCTATTTCTCAAAATTTACTCTTTACGATTTTGATTAAAATTCAAAAATATTTATTTTTTAGGTACTCTTTAAAAAGTAGCCTTTATCAATAAAACTTTACGTGAAGATAGTTTAAGTACACTTTACGCTGCGATTCAAACCAGGAGAGAGGAAGGGGGGGGGGTTGATGATCATCCAGGAAGCCCTGGCGATCATTACTCTGAGGAAGGAGGGGGCATACGAATATCGCACTGATCTTCCTGTGTACCAAGATGACGAATTATAGAGATATCAATATTATTTGTGACTTGGGATTTTGGAGATTCGGGGCCACTCTTCTGGAAAATGCCGACATTTGATTAAAGAAAAGCGAGTGTCTGCTGAAGACGGGCCCGAGCCAGCTGGAGGCCTAAAATGCCCATTTAATGTGGTGTTTTAATTTCTTGGAGTTGTGTTGTAGGCCTCTATATTTTAATTTTTAAAGAGAGAACACACACAAACTATTTAATAGTTGACGTTTAGTACCTGTATAGCCATCTTCTTCAGGATTGCCCTGATCAATAATAAATTACTTTAAAGGGCGGGTTTCTTCATCCATGGCCAAATAGTTAGCTAACCAGAATTCCTGCTAGTCCTTATTAATAGACAGAATCTTGATTTTTGTAGCTCGGGCTTCTCGTGCCTTCATTTGAAGTAAATAGGGGTGGGATCTTAAGGCCTTAAATCCTGAAAAAGACCTTAAATAAATTATAAAAGAATCTTTATCAGAATCTACTGATAATGACTCCGAGGCGCTTACTTTTTATATTCTAAAATAAATTTAGGTATTAGTATTCGATTTATTGTTAACATTTAGACTATTTAACGATTTCTCTTTAAAAGGTTTATTTGTTTATTCTTTTTTATTTTTAATGAGCCAAAGGATTGAAAGAATCGCCGACGCCTATTTTTATTTTGCTATGATTCTCGAGCCTCAAAAAGAATTTTCCTCCTCAATTATGCTCGCACTTTTGCAGAGTGTTCATCTGTCCTTTTGATCAACTTCCCATACTTAATATCGGGCCCGAGCCATTTGCAGGGGGGGGGGACGTCCACTGAAGTTGGGCAGTGCGGCTAGTTCTAAATAAATTATCAAAAAATTGAGACATGTTCCTTTGTCGATATCTAAAGCAATTTGACGGGATTCCGATGGATGTCGACGCTAAATGAAATGCTGAATATTCCATGAAATAAAATTAATATTATTATAATGAAATTTCCTTTCTGTGTTTCCGTATTGCGAATTTGTCCTTCAATTCTTTTTTTATATAATAAAAGAAAAGTATGTGATTAGGCCTATTATTGAAATTGTTTTTTTTTGCTTTGTTTTTTCTCCTCATTCGTCTCCCGGTTGCAAGAGAGAAGGGAGGGGATTAGATAAGACAATGCAAGAGAGACCCTGGCCTTTCAACTTTCCATAATTACTCACCTATTTTTCTTTTTTTCTTTTTTATTTGCCTTTATTCTCTTCTAACCACCAACCATTGCTTAGAGATTGGAAAAGAAGCGGGGGGGGGGGGGGGGGGATCAATCAGCACTGTTATTAACATTATACAATACATAAATTAAAAAAAAATATATTTGATAATATCTCATAAATATGTATATTTTTTAGTCCTGAGTTTGTTTAATAAATTTTATTGAATTCTCTTTGATAACTAAATATTATAAATTTCATAAATTGGCAATAGCCATTAAATTTGAAACAAATTAAAATAATTACTAACAATGAATAAAAATTAATTTGTAATAATTAGGTAATAATTAAATTCTATTTATTTTTAATAATAAATAAATAAAGATTTTTATTATAAAACGGCCACTACTATTATCAAGTTATAACAAAAACTTTTTTGGATATTTTCCTAAATTTTTAGCTCTGTTTATGAGGTGCGCACACCTTTTAATCATCTGTTAACTCATCAATTGATGAAGAACTCTGGCTCTAGGCTTAATTAGGGGATGGAGTCAGGAAATAACAAGGCGATTGCAGCCAAATTTTCTTTCATTTAAATCCTCTCCCTCGGGACTGACATTTCGGCCATCTTCATTGATAATGCATTGTAATCGCATTGGAGAAGTGTTTGCGTGCTAATTTAATAAATGCTTTTCTCATTTTGTATTATGTATATATTCAACTCTGAAGATGTCCTAGTCCTCGGGCCGAAACGTCAGCGGTGAGGGTAGATTAAAGAAAATTTGGCTCCAATCGTCTTGTTATTTTCCTGATCATTTAAGTGTCATGAACGCACCCAATGACCCTCATTGGTTGGAAATTGTAACTTTTTTTGAAATTTTCAAAAGCTCCTAGGACATAATTAAAAGACTTTTTAAGATTTCATTTTCCAAGCAAAAACTAGAAGGCTAATAAGATGAATATAACATTTGACAATTTTTATTTTTTTTTTTAGAATTGCAAAACCTCATAATGAGGGAGTTCAGAAAAAATAAAAGCAAAAAGTGTGTGCTGGCTAAAAAGCCAAGTCTCATTTATTATAATAGAAGCATTTGATTAATAGTTAAATGAGCTGAAGAAGGTACCGTTTGTTAATTTAGAACTAGGAAAGAAGTTCCTCTTCTTCTGGGAATTGCTGTCTATCGATGATAATGAATTATTGGCCAGATGTTGAACCTGAGATAAGCGAATGAGCGAGAGAGAGATGAAAGGAATCAAGTTCTCAGCGAGGGGACGGCAAAACGAAGGGGGAGATTAGGTCAACATCTAGAACAAAATGAATAATTAATGACCTACAACTCAGGCTTTGCGATGAACGATGCGATGCGATGCGATGCGATGACTCAGCGCTCGCTGCTCTTCTACATAGCTACTCTAAAATACTCTAAAAATCAATGCAATACATCTCTGGGTAATAATAAAAGAATAAAGAATAAAATTTGCTTGGGTTTCTTTTTGAGAGAGAGCAGAGCTCGATCGATTGAAATTCAGAAAATGATCAAAATTAATTTCTCTCTCCTCTTATTGGTGTTGGAAAACCAAATATTTATAAAAAAAAAATAACGAAAATTTTGAAGAAATAAGCACCAAGCCCCTAGGGCCAGTTCAGGCTTGAACCAAAAAAATATTTATTTTTATATTCTTAAATATACAATTTCATATTCCTTGGATTCTAAAAAAATTCATTGAAAAACATTGTTTATTTTGTTTATAAATAAAAAAGGCAACAATCGCCCCAGCCACATTGATCGTTTATTTTACAATTAAAATGGCTTTTTAGATATTTGTCAATTATATATAGGCTATAGATTTATTTACAAAAATGATGAAATAGAATCTGGCCACAAAATAATATTTTGTAATATTCAAAAGCTCTATTAATTTATTTATAAAAGAAAAAAAAAAGTTTATTCTATGTATCTGGGGCGGAGAGAATTAATTAGAATGTCAACGAATATTGATTTAAATCAAAATAGTATTCAGTGACATTATCAATTCAAATGCATTTTAACAAAGAGAGAGAAACTAAATAAATAAATTTTAATAAGTTAATGTCAATATATTTAAAAAAATAAAATAATAATAATTGAGTCTCGGCAAGTGTGAATGAATTTAGTAATTAAATTATATTTTCTCTTCTCTTAATAAGGTTCGAGATTGCGGGTTTGACTCCCCGGCCTGTTAACATGAATGTTAACTAAGGATACTAGGAGATGTTCTAATTTTGATAAAGATCATCAATATGTCCGAAGTGGGATTGAAGAAAGAAATCTGAGAAAATATATTTTGGTTAAATGAGCGATTAGGGGATTTTTTTGTTTCTTTCTCTTTTTTGATGGGGCTTCGCTTGGTGGGCTGCTGATTGATTCGGCCTGCTTCTCCCCCCCCACCCCTCCCCCTCTCTCTCTCTTCCTGTTTGCTTTTCCTGATTTCGCTCTTCTCTCTCTGGAAATTCTATCATGAGACCATGACCAAATATCTATCTCTCCTTTTCAAATTGATTTTTACACTAGGTCAATACTTTACTCTAAATTAACGGATTTTTTTTTCAATTACGATAATTAAACTCTCCCTTTAAATGAAATTTTATTTACTTTATGAATATAAAGAAGAACATGCATTTGAATCCCACTAAAAAAGTCCCATATTCAAGGACAGGAGGGCAGAATAATAATAAAAAAATAAAATAATTTATTATTAAATACAGGAAGTCTATTGAAGGATTTTAAAATAAAAAAAAAAAACAATAACTTGGAGACAAAGGTTAAAAAAGAGAAATTTCGAAATTATTGATAGTTACTTACCCTAGGTTGATAATAGGCGACCCTCGAGTCGTAGTTCAGGACAAAGTTCTTTCAAATTTCAAGACCCCTGGTACTTCCATTGAGGGTTAAAAATATTTAGAAATTAGAAATAGAGGTCGCTTTACAGAAAAATAAAATTTATATCAATAGTTACTTGATTATTGGGCAATAATGTCAACAAAATATTATTTTCAGAATAATAAACAATGGCTAATAATGCAATTTTATTTTCTTTGTTAGATCTTCTCTCTCTTTCTAATTAAAACATTTTTTATTCTTTTTGAAAAGGGAGGAAGGATGATTAGAGCTAGTCGATTTCAATTTGTTCCATGGCAGTTGTGAGTTGGTTATTCCCTTTCCAAAGTATTGATAGAACATGGAATTTAATCTACTCGGCCGATATGTAACAGGAATACATTTTAATTTAATTTAATTTATCCCTATTAATAAGAAATGGAAAAATTGAGATATTAGCAGAAGCTAATGGCAAGGGCTTGGAATTATTGAGTGGGCAAAATCCACCTTTTGGGCCTATCTGTGATATTTGCATGTGAAATTATATATAATAGGCCTATAACATGAAAAAGGCTCTGTCCAACAGAAAATCTTTACAGGCCAAATAAAATTTAGTAGAAGTTAAAATTTTGCTGGGACAGATCGTTGAGGTATTGGATATGGAGAAAATATACACCAGCGAGTTGCTTTCCACAATTAAAATAATTTATTCTGCAAATATTTCGGAATGCCTACGCAATCCATGATTGATGCACTGAAGATGGATTGCGTAGGCATTCCGAAATATTTGCAGAATAAATTATTTTAATTGTGGAAAGCAACTCGCTGGTGTATATTTTCTCCATATCCAATACCTCAAATAAAATTTAAAATGAGCTTCTTAAGATCTTTTTCGGCATTTGATGCTATTTATAAATCTCATATATTTTTGCATTATTAGATAAATCATTAAAAATCAAGATGATTTTGTATTAATGCACACGTTGTCTAAGGCTGGTCGTCCACTGGAAGCGTAAACGTGCGACCGCTACAAGAGCGGCGTGCGACAACATGCGACAACGCGTGCTACAGATGCCAAATAAATGGGATCTGTAGCGCGTTGTCGCGTCGATCCCTTTGTTTTTCCAATCTAAAATACTCTCAACTGCAAAAAAAACCCTAAGTTGCCGAAAATACTGTGTGAATGAGTGTGTGAGTGTGAGTGGGAAAAAAAGTGTGAGTGTTTTTATTAATTGGAAATTAGAGAGGAAGTTAGTAGCTCTGAGTTCCAGCTTTCCAGGTATACGACTAGGGCTGTGGGAGGAGCTACGCAACCAATTGAAACAAAAAGAATAGAGCAGTCATAAATAGACCCTTTTGCTGTTCCCAGTTGGTACCCTTCCTTAACATCTGGAAACTTGCATTGCAACAAGAATTATCCTAAATTGGCAATAAACTTGCCCGCCGGGGCTTTGCGTAAAGTTAACGAAAAATTAGATACGAGTATTTATAAAAACCTGGAAATCAGGCCGTGCAACAAGCCGGTCTTTTTTTATTCAATTATTTATTATCACAATAGAAAATTATTTATTTATTCTTTTCAAAATTCGACCTCTAAAGAGAGCTCTTTTTTTTTTTCTTCATCATCTATATTTTCAGCACATTATCGAGGGCGAAAAAAAAAATTAATGAACCTCAACCCCCCAAGAGAATTATTAAATGAGATTTCCCCCTCTCCGCCCCCACTCTCTTAAAGAGAGAGAGAGAGAGAGAGAGAATGACTGTTCAAGTTGAATGCACATGTCGTCTAGAGCATGAAAAAAAAAAAAAAAAAAAAAAACGGGAAGGGGCGAGAGAGAGAGAGAGAGAGAGAGAGAGAGAGAGGAGCAAAAGGAAAATGACAAGATGCCAGGGCATATAATTAGCATTAAATCTTAGTGAAGGAGTTCATTTGAGCGCAAAAAGGAATGGGGGTGGAACTCGTTCATTTCCCATGATTATTATTATTATTATTATTTTACAAAGTAAATTTATAATTTGAATTCAATTTACGTCTTTTAATTGAATTATGTATGCAGATTGCAAATCAGCACCATTAATTGATTTCTCGGTCACATCATATTATTTTTTTTAATGGATGTCTTTTAATCTATTTTAAAATAGAGATTGTCGATGACAACTGAATATAGTAAAATTGATTATTATTTGAAATTCCTATCGGGATCTCGGTTTATTTACTCGAGGTGCTTCCGTGCACTAGGCACACACCTCAAACCCGTGGAGTTACCTCTAACTCCTCCTGCGGCTAATTTTGATTATTTCTGGTTTCAACCTCTACTATGCTAAGGAGGATGTCCTAGTTTGAGGAGGGACTCCCTCAGCACCAACTCCTTTCGAAAAAATGCATCACTGAGAGGGAATCTTCTTTACGTCCCTTCCATAGGACGTGATGTCACAGCCAACTCCCGCTCCTCGTAGAGTTGGTCAGCTCCAATATCCCAATGGAGGGGTGTACTTGAGCATTTGTTTACATTAAATAAATATTTTTATTTAATGAATAAAGAGCATCTAAAAAATAATTGATTTTTGAATTTTAATCAAAATCTTTGGAGCGAATTTTGGGAAAATCTAAAAAAAAAAAAAAAAACCTGAAAAAGTAGCCTACATCAGTAAAGTACTAGTACTCTTTGGCCGATTTTGATTAAAAGCTTACTGTATTTTCACGGGGGGTGCCTAACTTAAATATAAAATTTCAACCACCAAGGTCAATTCCTTCAAGCTTAAAATTGAATCAAGACACACAGACAGACCATGTCGCGAAAACCACTTATTTGGATTCAGTGGACTCAAAACGTGTATATCCATCAAATCGTATATACATAGGTAAGAGAAAGTAAAAATTAATCATATAACCAATGTTATTATTCGATTTAATTAAAATTACAGTGAGGGAAACAGACGATTTGGAGGTCCCCTGAGCCCAAATTGTCTGTGTCTCTCTCTATATATATTAACATACGTATAGAGGTAAGAGAAAGTAAAAAAAACTCGTTCAAAATCCGCCCAGAAGATTTGAAGAATATTTCAATGGTTTCTTTTGTGAATTTTGCGACGTCTTGATTTCGTTTTCAACCCATCTCAAGTGAAGTTGCAAAATACAAAAATCAGTTATGCAAATAAATTATAATAATACAATAGTTGTTTGAATTGTCTCTTTCCTGACATGGCTCAATAAAGTATTAGATGTTTAAATAAGCGCAGAGCCGGTTGGGACACGCACTAAGAGGGAAGAGAGATCTCGTAGAAAACAGCAAAAATTGGTTGTCAGGCCTAGCTCTGCAGTAGCAACTTGAGTAGATATTTACGGGTATGCATGCCTCCACGGAAAGCGCTAGTTTTCTAATAGACCCGAACAATTCTAGTATAAAACGCAGGGGTGGGACTTAATATTGCCCCTCACTATACCGGGAGCGCCACAATTAAGTCCTCACCTGATAGCTAGAGCCTTTTGAGAACAAAATGAGAATATACATTTTAAAGAGCATCTAAAAAATAATTAATTTATGAATTTTAATCAAAATCACAGGCCGTGGGAAAATTCGACTTTTTTAATACTAATCAATCAAAGAACGATTAGTAGGCACTATAAAAAAAAAAATGAAATTCCTAAATTAATAATAAAAACAAAATTAAATATTAATAAAAGTATATTTTTTTTTTTATTTATATTTTTGTTATGGTTTATTAAAGAAGGAAAAAAAAGAGAGTGAAAATGGAAACGAAGCAGAAATTTAATTCCTCTTTCCTCCTCCTCCTCCTCCCCTTTGATTGGAAATGTCATACGGTAAATAAATATAATAAAGATTTCCTCTTTTCTCTCTCAATGACCAAATAATAGGGAAACGAGTAATGCTAGCTGGCCAAGTCAACCTTGATGGACAGACTACTGTTTTTTTTTTTTTTTTTTTTTACTTATTAGAAATAGTCAAGTTTCACTTTTTATACATTCCGAAATGCTTGAAACACCGTTAATTTATTTAAAAGCCGCCGCGCCGCGCCGCACTCTCAAATAACGAGAGAGATTCTTTTTTTTTTTTTTTTTTTTCAATTTCATTTATTAATTACCGTTTTGCAAAGTGTGTTTACGGATGAATTTAAAGATCTTTACAGCCAACGCGTAATCAATTTAAATCCTTAAATCCGATTCAGGACTTTGGATTTAGATTGAAATCCAAATTCTCTTTAAGAATCTATGAATTGGAATTAAATCCTTTTATATTTAAAATCCTTTTTACTTTCTCTTACCTCTATATATGTCAATATATAGAGAAAGTATTGGATTCATGTCAAAAATTCGATGTCGAGATTTTGATCGATATACACGTTTTGAGGTCCCCTGAATCCAAAAAAGTGGTTTTCGCGACATGGTCTCTGTGTCTGACTGTGTTTCTTTGTGTGTGTGTGTATCCAATTTAAAGGATGAAGGAATTGAGCTAGGAGATTGAAATTTTATATTTAACAGACATGAGTAGGATGGCAGCCAGGAAAGAAATCAGACAAAAATTTAATCAATCTTTATCTAATTTTATTTCGATTGCCGACGTTTCGGACGCAAATCGCGCGCCCTTCCTCAGGACAATCGATTGATAGTTAATAAAATACAGATGGGCGTATTTTGTTTATTAACAAAATAAAAACACAATTCACGGGTATGCGTTTTGCATTAAAGGCGTCAATGAATGATAGGCCTATCAAATATATACAGCAAGAAACAATGCATCTCACACCCGTGAATTGTGTTTTTATTTTGTTAATAAACAAAATACGCCCATCTGTATTTTATTAACTATCAATCGATTGTCCTGAGGAAGGGCACGATTTGCGTCCGAAACGCCGACAATCGAAATAAAATTAGAAAAGATTGATTAAATTTTTGGAGCCAACGGTTACCAGTTTCAATTTTCACATATTCCATGTTCGAATGAGGAGCGGGGGAAAGTTTTGCAATTTGGTTAGGTACCTATTTTATTTGATTCGATTGTTTGTTTTTTGGCCGTGATGGGAGGGTCTTCTGAAAGCCGTACTCCAGAGTTGCATTGTAAAGAGGAGCGGAGGAGGAGGAGGGTGAGGAGGGGGGGGGGAAATAGATCATATGATATAATCGACATTTTTTGACAGACAAAGACTGAAGGATATTCATTTATTTGTTTTTTTTTTTTTTTGTAATCAAAAGAACAAACCACATCTGTTATAATCTGTCAAAATGTCAAAAAGATAGGAGTTGCCACCAGAAAACGAAAACACCTCGGGTAAATAACAATCTTGATAATAATAAGTACATAGGTAATAGTAAATAATATTCGTGAAGCAATATTTTAGGGATTTTAATGTTCAATTGGCAACTTCATTATGGTTGCCGCATTTAAGCACGAAACCAGAGTTGGATTTGATACATGATTTGGTATTTTTATACAAAAATCTCGGATAAATCCTGTAAAACTATAGAGGATGTTTAATAAATACTCTGATGCGCATGCGAGAACCCGTCGAGAAAGAAAATCAAATAAAATTCATTTATCTTTTAAGATTGTTCGAACATTAAAGAACCTTAATAGAGTAAAAGGTAATTTTTTAATATGTTATTAATCACTAGCACATACGTATAAAATAAAATTTTGAAGCAGATCTGACACAGGGTTATCGTGTAATTAATTTTAAAAAAATTGAAATTTAACATGTAGTCTATGGGGAATAAAGACGAAACGCACACATATCGAATTATATAGCCACCTCTGCAATAGGTCAAAAAAAAAAAAAAAAACTTACATTTTATCAATTCACTTCCGAGAAATACGTTAAACATAAAATCAAAAGTTTCTACAGAAATCTTTCAAAGATATTTTCACAAGAAAATCAAAAAATTCGCCAATATTTAAAAATGAGACTCAGACCAGTCTGGCAACGTCGCATAAAATAATACTCTTTTCTCGCTGTCAGTTACATTTTTTTTTTTCCATTTTACGATATTTTTTCTCGCAAATCGTCCATTGTGTTTAAACTGATTTGCATTAATCATTGTAATATATTAAATAAAATAAAATTTAAGGCGTTTAAGATTTAAAATTAACAGCTGTCAAATACGAATGTTGTCAGATCTATATTATGCAAAGAAATACTTAAGTCAAAAGTCATTCATTTAATTAAATTGACTTTGCAGTAGGAACCGACCGAATATTCGGTTTCGGTTACGGTTTCGGCCAGTTTCGGCCAAAAATCATGGTTTCGGCCGTAGTTTCGGTTTCGGCCAAAAAGTAGCCGAACCTTTCGGCCGGCCGAAACCAGAGTCTGAAAAAATGGGATGAAACTCGCATGCAAAAAAAAAAAAAAAAAAAAAAAAAAAAAAAGGTCAAATAATTTGCACTTGAGGGAGAAAAAAATTTAGTCTCCCTAAAAAAAAGGTAAAATGATTTTCACCGAAGGGAAAAAAAAATTCAAAAAAAAAAAAAAAGATAAAATAAAAAAATTTTTTTATAGAAAATACAAGTTTCGGTTTCGGTTACGGTTTCGGCCGAAACTAAGGTTGAGGCCGAATATTCGGTTTCGGTTTCGGTTTCGGCTGAAAATCTTGTTTCGGTCGGACCCTACTTTGCAGCTTCTTCGCCGTAGACGGATGGTTGGTCAAAAAAATTATAAAAACATTGTGACAAGGTGTATTAAACAATTTCAAAATAGATTCTTTAGTTATTAAGGTATGTAATTACAACTTTTAACAAATTTAAACCAATTATATATAATGAACAGATGTGATTAATTAATTTTATATTTTTAACTTTTTCAAAATATTTTAAATTGTGTATTAATAATATTATACTGTATTTATAAAAAAATGCTAATCAAAATGTTGTAAAACCAAATATTAAAAATTTGAATGTAATATTAAATTATAGGTCCTGAGGATGATGAATGCCTCGAAACTGATACTTGTACAAGGCAGTTGACCAATAATAACTAAATTTAAAATAGAAACAACGTTTTTTTAATTTTTTTGACCAACCATCCGTCTACGGCGAAGATGCTGCAAAGTCAATTTAATCGATATAAATCTCGCCTGAATCAGCACATGAATGTCATACATTTATTATTTTTGGTAATTAAATTATTAACTTAATCCAATTATAAACTATGATAGGTCACGACTAAATTATAATAAGGAATTTTGGCATTCGAATTTTTCATTTTATTAAAAAAAAAATTTAGATTCTATTATGACTTACGGGGTACTATCCGAACAACTTTAACCTGTTTTTCAGGGAATTGGTTTTTTACAGTTTTTTACATAGGTCTTATTTTATCCATTAAAAGAAAATTTCTATTTATCTGAATTGAAAAGAATTTTATTAGCGTAAGTAATATGTTTACAAAAACTTTAAATAGAATGATTACACTTTCTAGGTATACCTTCCAGTCCTTTTGTGAGTAGCGCCCTTGCCCCCCCCCCCCTTCGCTACGCCACTGTACGAAAGGGAAGCTAAAACTAGTCTAAATTTAATAAATTTTTTTTTTTTTTTGATCAATCAATAAAATTTAATTTTTAAATAATTAAATTTTGTTTAATAGAAAAAAAAAAACTTTCTCTCTTTAGTAAATTAACTTTTTATATTTCACAAAAAAAAAAAAAAAAAAAAAAAAATACTGTAATAATAATTTCATTTGATAAATATCAACCATCTCTCTCTCTCTCTCTCTTGATATTAAATTAATATTTATTTTTTCCAATATTTTAAGAAATTGAATTCTTTCCCTCTTTTTCTTTTATTTTATTTTATTTTATTTTTTCAAAGAGATTTCATATTTGAAGTTTATTTAATTGATTTTTCCAATATTTTACTGTCAGAGTAAAATATATAATTTAATAATTTTTTTTTTCTTCCTCTCTTTCACTGAAAATAAAAATTTGGTTTCTTAACTTCCTTCCATTCAAATAATCATCTTGAAATGCTCATGTATTTGAATAATTTTATTAACTTTTTACTTTCTCCTACCAGTAGACCTATATATTAATACTCTATGTAGAGAAAGAGAAAAACTTGGATTCATGTTAAGAATTCGATGTGTCTGTCTGTCCGAGATTAATAAAGCATGAAGGAATTGGTTGTAATTTTATATTTAAGTTGAAGAGAAGTTGCTGTAGATGTTATGGAATGGAAAAGAGCAAGTACAGGTACAGCAAATAAAGAGAGCCCTTGGATGTCAAATGCCGAAAAGGAGACGTTTCGGACAAAATTTTATTCATCCATCCTCAGTCCTTGTTGGCTTATAAACTAATTAGGCACAAAGTTGTCATTGTTGATGCGGCACGAATTTGTGCACATGTATATTTTTTTTTTTATAAAAACAGCCGAGGATCATTGTTTCGTGAGAGTCTATAAGATCACAAAATTCTCGCCACGACAACAATGACAACTTTGTGCCTAATTAGTTTATAGGCCTATAGCAAGGACTGAGGAAGGAAAATAAAATTTTGTCCGAAACGTCTCCTTTTCGGCATTTGGCATCCAAAGGCTCTCTTTATTTGCTACACCTGTACTTGCTTTTTTTCCATTCTATTTTATATTTAAGATTTTGAACAAAATCGGCCAAAGAATACTTTTTTCAGATTTTTCGATTTTTCCAAAATTCACTCTAACTATTTTGAATAAATCAACTATTTTTTAAATGCTCTTTAAAATGTATATTCTCATTTTGCCTTTGAAATCTTTTGAAGCACACTTTACTCTTGTACTTCATAGGAAAGATAGAAGTCATGGTAACAAAATATTAATATTTTACTAATTTTATAAATTTACATCTTGAATTATTGCTGGAAACTAAATATATGGGGACGACACAAAAAATCTGGTGTGACCGGTCGCACAGTACACAACTTTCTCTAACCGAAGGGTGTGTGCTGTGCGACCGGTCACACCAGATTTTTTTTATTAAAAGTTTAAAATATTTGAACTTTTTTTAAATAAGAAATTATTATATATATATAATATATGAGCTATTTTATATATCACGTACGTAAGCCTTGAAGAAAATTCATAGTGGAAGATAGTCATAAGCCACCATTTTATCATTTTTGAGATATTCATGCCATTGTATTCTTTCCATATCTCTCTTTAATTCCACATAAGAAGTTTCTTGAATTTCCAATAATTGGCTGCATATAATAAGTGCAAGTTTTTTACTTGGCCAGCTTGTTTGATGATTTGAGAAGCACATTTTCGTTTTCTTCTTCATTATCAATGCTTTTAAAACATAAACTAGGGCGAATTAATGTTCTATTCTCTACTAAATGCTTTATAAGACATACAAGTGTTTATTTTTAAGAAAGTTATTTGGCTGATTTACACATTTGAGTCACTATCTCGAAACTATTGTTTTGTGGCTTACGACTATCTTCAGCTGAGCCCTTCATTTATTAATTCGAATAGCCGACAAAGGGTTATTTTGCGCCACACACTTGATCTAATGTCACACACAACTTATATTTACGAAAAGGCATATTTTCTAATTATATTGTAAAGAGAATGAAAATGAAAACGTTGTTGTTGTTGTTGTTGTTGCAGGGCTGGTGCTAGGATTGGATCACCCGGGGCGATACCTTGCCGAGTTCAATGGCCCATCAGCAGAAACGAGACGATTAGCGCTCTACGGCTATGCATCCCTTCAGGCTACCAGTAGATTAGTTGATCGGTAAGTGAAAGCAAAAAAAGTAAAAGAGAGAGGGGGCGGGGGGACAAGAGGATCCGAGTTGTGTCAGCCGTGTCCATATCAGACTATAAGTCTGTCTCACTCAACAGTTGACAAGTCAGTCTCGTCTATTCTCTACAACTGAATGCATCTCATACTTTCTTTTTTTTTGGTGAGTCAAAGAGAAAATTGTAGTTTGCTTTTAAATTCTATTCTTATATACTAGCCTGACGCTCGGGCCCGCCCTTTCCTTAATCATAATTACTTTCATGAGTAGTGAGGAGATTTAAGGCAGCCAAAAGCAATAAAGAAAAAATTAATTTATCTTTAGCTTGTCGACGTTTCGGCCGATATTCCGGCCTTCATCAGGATAAAGTGCTGTTCATAGAGGCTCACGTTTGTGCGAACATTCGTCGGATGTCATGACTTCTGGTTCAATATTGAAACGTCGACAAGCGTGCAAAATAAAGCTAAAGATAAATATATTTTTCTTTATTGCTTTTGGCTGCCATGAATCTCCTCACTATTCATTATACATTCAGCCCTCCTCCTGAAATTAATTATTACTCGATAATTACTTTCTCTTACCTCTATATATGTTAATATATAGAGAGAGTAAAATATTGGTTTCATGTTAAAAATTCGATGTCGAGATTTTGATGGATATAACGTTTTGAGGTCCACTGGATCCAAAAAAGTGGTTTTCGAGACATGGTCTGTCTGTCTGTGTGTCTGTGTTCAATTTAAAGCATGAAGGAATTGAGCTATGAAGCTGAAATTTTATATATGTATAAGTTAAACACCCCCGGGACCGTGAAAATAAGCTCTTAATCAAATTCGGCCAAAGAGTACTTACTAGTTCTTTACTGGTGTACTTTTTCACTTTTTTTATATTTACTCAATATTCGCTCCAACGATTTTGATAAAAATGCAAAAATCAATTATTTTTTAAATGCTCTTTAAAATGTACTATATATTCTCATTTTGCCCTCAAAATTGTTTGAAGCAATTTAGGCTGGTTTCACACGGGGCGGATTTGAGTTGATTCCACTAGTTGACCGGGCAAATGCAACGGGGGTGTAGAAAATGAATGAAATCCGCCTGGCCCCTTTCACACGGGGTCAACTTTTCCGCCTACCGGATTCAATAGAACATACATGAAAAATATTTTGATTTATCGATCTGACTCTGGTCGGAAGAGAAGTTGAATACACAAATTGCCTCTTGTGAACACGAGTCTTCAGACGGCAGTCAATTTCCACGCGACTAGTTGAAAAAACTAGTCGAATCAACTAGGCTGTTCTGCTCATATCATGGGGGTATGAGGAATAAGAAACCCTTAAAATAAAAAGAGATTATTTTGTAGTAGCCTAAAAAAAACTGTAACTATTGGAATAAAAATCTTTTTTCTCTTACGGAACATAACTCGGGCCCGTTAAGGCTGCTACGCCCCCCCCCTCCCTTCCCCTTCCCACATTGTTGTTTTATTTCCTCATTCGCTCTATAACAGGACGTCGAAGGCGGGTGACGCGTCTAGTAAATATCTATATATAATAATTACGGAGTGTCCGTCTGTCCGTCCGTCTGTCACGCTCTGTTTGACCAACTTCCCGTTGGAATTTTGAAACGAAATTTTGCAGTCTTATAAAGGACTTTTTGGATAGTACAAGAAAAATCCTCGGGTCCCGAAATTCCTATAACTTTGTAAGTTATTAATTACTAAAGTTACGATTTCTCTCATAGGAAATGTATAGAGAAATATCTATATTCTTTGCATTTATTTATTCTATGAATGTAAACAAATCTTCAAGCAGGCACTGGATTCGAATAGTAGTAGTAATGATTTTCTTTTTATATGAAGAAAAGGCGAGGGGGGTTCAGGGGGGCTAAGCCCCACTGGCTAGACGCGAAGCCCACCGAAGGCTGGTGGCGCTTCTAGTTTTAATTAAATTAGAATATCTTCTGATTTTATTCAGGATCTCTAATTGATTTATTACTTTCTCTTATCCTATATATTATTTTTGATTTTCTAATTTGATAATTTTTTTTTTTTTTTTTTTAATTCTAGATTACATCTGCAACGTCAAGAAAGTCCGGATGGCGGTAACGGCGGTCTCTTGTCACAGAACGATGACGACATTGAAGGAGCATTTCGATTATCCGATTTATCACTCGAGGAGACAGAGTTACATGCCAGATGTCCCTGGGAGACAAATCATCGTTGTTCATCTTCTTCTAGTCGCTATAGAACACACGATGGCCGTTGTAACAATCTAGCCAGACCATGGTAACTTGCATTTACAGTATCTACCTACTCAAAAGAAATTGACTATAGCGTCAGAGATTATTGGGTCATCGATCTATAATTTTTTAAATGACTTATTAAAAAATTAACGTAATTAATTTTTTTGTTATCAAGCAAATAGAAAAAAAACAATTTGTCCCAATAATCTTTAATTATTTTTAAATTTAAAAATGAATTTATTGTTATTATTAATCACATATTAATTAAGAAATTTTTAAAATAAGCTTACAATTAGATGATTTATTTAAAAATCAAATGTCAAATTAGTTCAGCATTCTTGCAATAGATGGCAGGCTAGTCTCACAGCCGATATAGTATTAGCCTATATTTATATATTTTTATGCTTTTATAAAGTCACATAATATATAATAACATTTATTGTTAAAAGATCAATGAAAATGAACCAAATGCATTAAATATTATTAGCTACCATTCTGACATCTCTTGGCAAATTTTTGAATTAGTTGATTTGTTGGGCATACTTTTTATGACACACAACGCCATCTTATCGGGAAAAACATGCGTAACACCTTCGCTCCTGTTCCGCCTTTAAGAAGTGAAAATCTGCTGAAAGTTTAACGTTTTTAAGACAATTTATTACAAGCTTTTTTCTTTAAAATTTTAACAGAAAAATTATTTAATATGAGGCTACTGGGGAAAAAAATCTTAATTTAAAAACAAACTGTATTTTACTTCAATTGTTTAGTGGGGGAGGGGAGGGGAGCGAGATTTCCACGAACAACTTAACAGCTAGAGTTTTTTTAAATAATGCTTTAATATCAACCCTTGCGGCTAGGGGTGCTTAATTTTGCTTCAATTTTTATATTATTACTTGACGGCACTGGCATATATGAAAAATAAAAAGTAAGTTTGATGTGGAGTAAAACAAAAAACAAAACAAATTAATATAATTGAATAAATATTATGAGAGAGAATGAAAGAGATTGACGTTCGTTTTTTTTTTTGTTTTTGTTTTAAAGTCACATGACTTGTTGTTTTGTGTTTATTTAAGCAGATCGATGCACTAAAATGATTAGTATGACTGGCGTGAAATTGAAATATCCCCCCCCCCCCCTCCGTCTATTTATTTCTATTCTCTTGTAAAAATAATTCATTAATTTAAATGAATTTCGTTTTTATGAAGAAATACAATTAAAAAAAAAAAAAACAATTCCCATCGTTTGTGAATTAACGAGTCATTTTTTCATAGTCTATTAATTGTTGTTTGATCACGTCCTTGTCTACCTGGATTCCGAGCTTTTTTTTTTGACTTTTTTGCAAATTTAGAAGAGAATAGCGTTATTAGGAAGTTTTGAAATAAAAAAAAATATATATTAGACTTTTTTAAGATTTCATTGAACTTGCAAGAAATTCTAGATGGTCAGGCGCCATAACTCCTATTTTCATTCTCCTCCTACTTTATATATTTTGGGTCCATGTGTGGCAGTAGCATGGCTAGGATTTCGGTTGGGGAGGGCCCACAAGTCTGAGGAACACCCCCCCTCCCCCTCTTCGCCACAAACATTTTAAGTCAATGGTTTTTAAATTTTTGTTACCACGCCTCTTTAAAAAATATTTAATCGTATGACGCCCTAGCTGGGACTGGCAGTACTTCGTTCTTTGCATGTCAGTCCCTTTCCTTCTATATTTTTCAACAAGGCGTCGACCGTGCGACGGGCCGGCCTGTTCTATTACTTCCCGGGCTCAAAAACACATTACGAATTTTCTTTTTTTTTTGGAGGTGAGGAGAGAGATGGCCTCTCAATTCGCCACTGCAATGAAACTGAATTATTATTTTATTACAAGTGGTAAAGTCCGACTTTGGTGGGCTACTTCCCTTGACCCCCCCTTGCTCGCCTTCGGCGAACAAATACTTCAAATTTATTCTTGGGAAATTTTGTAATTTTTTGCCTTCCACGAGCAAGTGCAAATTTTTCAATTTATTTAAATTTCCCTCTCTGATTTAAAGATTTAAATTTCCCTCTCTGACTCCACTTCCTGTCAATTTTGATCAATCAACGAGAGAAGAGGCACATACACATAGTGGGCAGGATGTCATTGGCTAGCGCTTTATATATAGTAATGAAGATTTTAATCTTGCACTAATACTTTTTCAATAAAATTTATTTTTTACTTTCTCTTACCTCTATATATGTTAATATATAGAGAGAAAGTATTGGATTCATGTCAAAAATTCGATGTCGAGATTTTGATGGATATACATGTTTTGAGATCCCTGAATCCAAAAAAGTGGTTTTCGCGACATGGTCTGTCTGTGTGTCGTGTGTTCAATTTTAAGCATGAAAGAATTGAGCTTTCAGGCTGAAATTTTATATTTAAGTTAGTCACCCCCCTGGAGCGTGAAAATAAGCTTTTAATCAAAATCGGTCAAAAAGTACTCGATGCACTTTTTCAGTTTTTTTGTTTTTTATAGATTTTCTCATAATTCGCTCTAACGATGTTGATTAAAATTCATAAATCAATTATTTTTTAGATGTTCTTTCAAAAGTATATTCTTGTTTTTCCCTCAAAATTGTTTGAAGCACACTTTACTCTTGTACATCATAGAAAAGATAGAAGATGGTTGCCATGGTACCAAAATATAAATATTTTTCTCTTATAAATTTTATATCTTGCATTTCTAATATATCGGTGAAAACTCTAATATATGTCAACAAAAATATCTGGTGTGACTAGCACTGAACACAACTTTCTCTTACCAAGGGTAAGGCTCTTTCCCTAGGTAACAGAAAATTGAGTGCTGTGCGACCAGTCACGCCAAATTATTTTTTGGAATAATAGTTAAATCCTAAAAAATGGTGCACCCAATAATTCGAAAAAAGTGCATGCATCATTATTTAAAAGGTTCGTGTTGCATGCCAAGGAGGTATCTTGATCAAATTTCAAACTCGTCAATCTTTTCGTTCTTTTGTCACGCACACAGGGAGGGAGGGAGCAACACCATCGATATGTAGGCCTAAATGTTCAAATGCCTAGGCCAAACGATGAGCCACTAGCCTATTAATTGCAAAACCGTCAAATGAACCGATCTATTCAAGGAGCCTAGGGGGCGGGGGGGGTGTCTATTCTGTTTTTATAAATATTTATACGCAAGCTTTTTAATAAAAAAATCAATATGAATGTGAAAATCGCATTAAAGAGCGGGTGGAAAAAAAAGGGAACTTAATATTTGGAAAATGCTTTATTAAATCAAATGATTTCGTTGATAGATATTGATTTCTGGAAAGGTGAGGTGAAAAAAAAAAAAAATAAACATCGAAAGAGATTTACTTCTCTCTCCGGTCTTTTTGTTCCTCTAAATCCAATTTTTGCACACAAGTTGGATTTCAGATTTTTCAATAAACATTCACTCTTTTTAATATTTTTTTTTTTTATTTCGATTACTTACCCTAAATCGTCTGATTGATGATCAATATTTAAAAATCTGGCGTGACCGTTTTGGTGTTGAAAGTTGCGTGCTATGCGATATTGTATAAAAAAATCTGGTGTGACTGGCGCACAGCACACAACTTTCTCTTACCTTCGGTAATCGAAAGTTGTGTTCTGTTCTTGTCACACTAGATTTTTCTTGTCAACATATATTTAGTTTCCGCCGATATATTAGAATTCAAGATGTAAAATAGTGAAAATATTTATATATTGTTAGCATGGCAACCATTTCTCCTATCTTTTCTATGGAGTACAGGAGTAAAGTGGTCTTCAGAAGATTTCAATGACAAAATGAGAATATACATTTTAAAGAGCATCTAAAAAATAATTGATTTTTGAATTTTAAAAAAAATCGTTGGAGCGAATTTTAAGAAAATCGAAAAAAACTGAAAAAGTACATCAGTAAAGTACTAGTACTCTTTGGCCGATTTTGATTAAAAGCTTATTTTCACGGTTCAGGAGGGTACAAAACTTAAATATAAAATTTCAACCTTCTAACTCAATTTCTTCATGCTTAAAATTGAACACAGTACTCAGGGGACCTCAAAACGTGTATCGAATTTTTGACATGAATCCAATACTTTCTCTCCCTATATTTTAACATAAATAGAGGTAAGAGAAAGTAAAAATGTATATATAATTGAACATTGTTTTTTTTTTTTTTTTTGCAAAAGGAAGAGATTAACAATCCCTCTCACTCTCGAGTTGTTGTTGTTGTTGTTGTAACTGTTGTTTATTCGGGTGAGGAAATATTAATTTAATTTTTTTTTTTTTGTCAACGGCCTTGGCCATTTATCAAAAGGCGTCAGGCCGATTGCTTCGTCGTCATTTTAACCCTTTTTATTTAATCTTTGGAGTGCCTTCGTTCAAGTTGTGTTTTCACCCTTCCTTTTATTCTTGGGTAAAAAAAAAAAAAAAGAGAGAGGAAGGAAATGTAAATGCAACTCTCTCTTAATATAAAAGATAATTGTTTTTTTCGTTCTTGTTTAGGTGGGGTGCCGCTCAATTGCCGTTACGTCGATTTCTACCACCTCGATATTCGGATGGTGTCAATCGTGCTCGACAAGAAAGCTCCTCGGGCTCGGCACTTCCATCGGCACGTGTCGTTAGTTTAGTAGTGCATGCTGATAAGGATGTCCCAGCCGAGGGCGTCACGCACATGGCCATGCAGTGGGGACAATTCCTCGACCATGACCTCACTGGTGAGATTTATATTGCAATATTATATGTATTTTTTTTACCTCTTAACCGACCTGATCTGGACCGAGACCCTGACAGGATACCCGTTTGGCCGGTTAATCCGAGGTTTCGTTGAAAAATTGATTTTCATCCCATGTTTTCGTTTTACTAACTATGTAGTAGAAAAATAGACTGGGAGGCAAGCAAGCGAGTAAACAAACTACCCCCTCCCTATTTACCATAGTGCACAATGTTGCTCCATGCAGTTTAATTATAATACAATAAAAGTCATTTAAATAGAATATATGTAATAATAAAAATAATCTATAATAAATATAATCAATATACAAGAAAGGAAGCAGGAGCAGCCAAAAATTAAAGTCTCCGATTTTATTCCAATTAACGAGACGTTCCGAGAAAACTATTTTCTCGGAACGAGACGTTCGTTAATTGTAATATAATCGGAGGCTTTAATTTTTGGCTGCTCCTGCTTCCTTCCTTGTATGTAAATCAACAGCCACGTACTTCATTGGTTAAATTTAATCAAATTTATAATACGATTAATCCGAGTATTGGTTGATCAGAGGCCGAATAAGAAGGGTTTTTTACTGTATATAATTCACTCATGTCCTTCCGTCTGTCAGGTTCTGTTTGACCAATTTCTCATTTAGATTTCGAAATAAAAATTTTATTTTTTTTTATTTTTTACAATCTCTCAACAGAGACTAATTCCAATTAAGAGAGACGGAGGAGAATGTTTGAAAATTTTCCCGGCAAGTGGGATTTGAACCCGAGTTGGATAGCAACTAGATTAGCCACGAGTTCTCTTAATATAAAGAATCCAGGAAAAATACGAACATTTCCAAAATCCCCAGGAGGGGGGGGCTCGAAAAATTGCTGAAAATGAATTTTCCCATAGAAGAGCATTGGGTTCTATCTCCCCTTATGTAAAATTGAAGCCAATTAATTAAATCTAAAAAAAAATCTAACAAAAATGTAAATATATGTAGTAGATTAACATATGTATATGTATTATGTATACCCCTAAAGCCTCAAAAGAGATAAGGGAAAGAAATGGAATCAATAAAATATATATAGGGCCTATACAAAAAAAAATTAAATTTCTCAGATTAAAAATAATGAAAATTTTTATATAAATAAATTTTCTTTTGATTATAGTAAGAAGGAAGGTTAGGTTAAAGTGGGTGTTCCCAGAGACCCATTGACCCCCCGTACCCAGGAGCAGGATTATCCCCCTCCCACTCACCTACTCCAGGAGGCAATGCTGTATAATTCTTTACGTTAAGCGGGACTTGAACCCGAGTTGTGTTGGGGGGCAAGGCCCGTCGAAGGCGGGCAGCTTAACCTTATCTTCCAGTTCAGGTTGAGTCATCATAGATTACTTTTTTTTTTTTAAATCAACTTGCGGAGAAGAAAAATTAAAGATAGTCGTTTAAAAACTCTTAAGAATCGCCTCCTCTACTCGCTTCCTCTCCCCTGCTATTTTATAATTTTATTATCGATTTAACATGTCGATGCGCACAATTTCTTTTATAATAAAATACTTTCTCCTCTCTCTCTCTCTCTCTCTCTCTCAATATATTTTATGCTTGACTAAATGCAAATTTACTGTTTCGGAATAAAAAAAAAAATATGAATATTTAATTAAATTTGCATGTAACTCGGTGAAATTATTATTTAATACTTGCAAATTCGGTTCGTTGGTCTAAAATTGGAAGAAGAAAGTTGTGTGCCAGTCGATGACCCAGAAAACTGGTTTCGATGACCCACAGCTACCAGCCATTATCTCTCTCTCTCTCTCTCTCCTCTCATTTGAAATGGCAATCTAAATAAAAAGACACTATACGGAAGAACGGTTATATTGATTAGGGACACCCACGCGCCAGTCAGTCCCCTGATATTTCTGAAATATCAGAGCAGAAATTATTTTGTTTAAAAAAAAAAAAAAAAAAAATAGGAATTGCTAAATAAATAAATATGCTTTTTTTGATTGACTCTTATAGATATCCCACTCATCACACAAACAAAACACCTCCCCCTTAGGGGGAAAAAAAAAAAAAAAAATATATATTTTAAGAGAGAATTATATGTTTTTTCAAACTCACAACAAAACCCAACCCCCACAAAAAAAAATAAAAATAAGAAGTTGTTTTTTGTTTTTTGATAAATTAACATATTTTACCTTTTAAAAAAAATTATTCTTTAGTTTAAATAGGGCCGGGGCAGAAAAAAAATTTTTTAAAAAAAATCCCCAAAAAATTTTTGGGTGAATTTGAAATTTTTTTTAACTCCATTGTCTACTTCAAAACTAATATTTCAGGAAGGTGTACCAGAGATATGGCTCGAAAAAAAAAAAAAAAAAAAAACCAACATTTTAAAATCAAATTTCAAAAAAAATGTGTAAAATTTTTTTTTTTTTTTTTTTTCTCCAAAAAAAATTGGTTTGTTCCCCCTCCTCCCAAAAAGGGGGGATTTTATAAATGATAAAAGTTGGGGGGGTTTTTTATTTTTTTTAAAAAATTTGGAGGCAGATGATTAGGAAAGGACTAGGGCCCGAGCAAATTGAAGGGGGCGAAACTCGCCAAAAGTGGGCGGCGCGGATAGTTATTAATAAATGTTTTCCGCTAAACTGTGACATAGGATTTAAGCCGAAAACATTGACTTTAATTATAAAATTGTAAATTGTGTAGTAACCCCCCCCCCAAACGAAGAAAAAAATATCAGTCCGCAGGAGACGGTAAATAATGTCCACCCAATAACAATTATTCTGAGCATCCCCTGGCCTAAATCTTTTAAAACTTTGTGGTTTGAACCTTCTTCATTCTTAAAACATATAAGCTTTATTAGATACAGAATAAAAAATATCAAATTTGATATAATTTCTTCTAATAGATAAAAAAAGAGCGGGAAAGTTTTGCAACTTGGTTGCCTATTTTTTTTTTTTTTTTTATTCCCTCATTTGTTTTTGATTTTCTCTCACCTTATTATGAAATAATTACTATTTATAGAGAGAGATAGAGATATTCATAACGGGAAATGTCAAAAAAGGTCAAGAGCAACTTAAGACCTTTTCTTGCAAGATAGGACAAAGAATATTAATATTGCCACCTCGCCTATATATAATAAATCATTCTTAAATAATTAAATCCGCATTTTTAAATGAAGGCTTACAAAGAATCTATCTGAAAAATAATATTTAACCCCACCGCAGAAGGGGGGGGGGATATATTTTGATGTTTTTTTTTTCAAAACGATAAATAACCTTATTATTAAAAAGCCTTTTATCCCTGTGCGTTCAACAGTCTTTTTCCCATTGGGGCCACCAATCCAAGGGTTGTGCGTTGACTGGCATTAATCTTATTTACAAATAAAATAAACATCTTAAGAAAAATTGAGTTCAATAACAGTAGACTATACTGAAAAAAGTTGTAATTAGCGACAAAAACGTCGATAGTTTAAAAAAAATGACTTTTTGATCTATTTATTATCGATAACATGAGTGTTTTGTAAAATAATCGATAAATTTTTATAACATTTATGAAAATAAAACAAAATTGTTCTTAAAAACCTTCCCCGGGAGGGGGGGGATCAGTTCGTTAAGCCGCTATACTCTATGGAAATTTAAGAGAGGGGGCAAAAAAAACTTGCCCGCTTAAGGCAGGTATTGCGGCTAGTATTTAAATAGACCTACAAATTAATGAGGCCCTAGTTGAGTTTCACCGCCACCGTCCCACCGGGATTCATAGAATACACAAATGCAAAGAATATATAGATATTTCTCTATACATTTCCTATTGGAGAAATCGTAACTTTGAGCAATTAATAACTCAAAAAGTTATAGTAATTTCGGGATGAAAATAATATTCCTGTACTCTCTAGAAGGTTCTCTATAAGCATAAAAAATTTCGTTTCAAAATACCAAAGGGGGGAAGTTGCCCAAATTGAGCGTAACAGGCGAACAGACAGATGGACATTAGTGAATTATATAAATAGATGTTCTCAATGTTCTTATTATTTTTTCTTATTATGTTCTCAACTCATTTTTCTAAATAATTTATTTTATTTTAAATTTAATTCGCTAATACCGAAACGGAAGAGTTCCTCTTAATGGGACTCAACTTTTACAGATGAAGATCGTGTTAAGCTTAGGCTATAAAATGGTTCTATTTTAATTAATTGGCTTTAATTTTTCATAAGACAAGGCGAAACTCAATGCTTTCCAATGGGCAAATTTGGAATATTTTGCTCTTCTCCCTTTTGAGAATTTTTCCTGGACTCTCCATAACGTCCTCAAAAAGACTGCAAAATTTAGTTTTAAAATTACGGGAAGTTGATCAAACAGAGCGTGACAGACGGACAGTCCGCTATTAGTAGAAGAAGAGGGAATGTTTTTTTAAAATAACGAACATGTATTCTTGATCTTATTAAAATCTGGATCATCTAAATCGAAAGGGTTTTTGCTTGCATTAAAATAAAATTAAGTGTAACATGATATGTAGATTAGGGTTAATTAAATAAGAGGATTTCTAGAAGATGATTTCGCAAATAAATGAACTCCTGGTAAATTGACATTTTTTTTTTTTATTAAAAGACAAACCGGATGTGTGCTCCGATATAAATTGGCTTTTTAATGCTCTAATTAAGGACATCATGAAAAATGAATAAATAAAATAAAAAATAAAAATAAAAAAAAGAGGTCAGAGAGAGGAGAAAATAAATAAGCGCTAAAGAGAAGATAATAACAATTGTTTAATAATTATAAAAAAAAAATTTGAATTAAATCTCTCTGTTTGTGGAGAATTTTAATTTAATCTAATCTAGTATTGTGAAACAGGGGTCGGCAAGCTTTCTTTTTTTGTTTTTTGAAATGACCAGCCACAGAAGATTTTAAAGCCCAAGCAATGCCCCTAGAATGTTTGCAATAAGCATTACATTGGGGCTATGCTAGTTGCTATCTGCATTTTATTTTCTCTTAACATCTATTTAAGTTAATATATAGAGAGAAAGTATTGGAAATTCGATGTCGAGATTTTGATGGATATACACGTTTTCCCCTGAGTGGTTTTCGCGACAAGGTCTGTCTGTCTGAGAACAAAATATCTCATGAACAAAAAGAACTAGGTGGTTGAAATTTTATAATTAAGTTAGGCACCCCTATGGGACGTGACACAAAGCTTTTGAACAAAATCGCCCAATTAGTACTAGTACTTTACTGATGTACTTTTTCAGTTTTTTTTTTCAATTTTCTCAAAATTTGCTCTAAGGATTTTGATTAAAATTCATAAATCAATTATTTTTTAGATGCTCTTTAAAATGTATATTCTCATTTTACTCTCAAAATTGTTTGAAGCACACTTTACTCTTGTACTTCATAGGAAAGATAGGAGAAATGGGTGCATTGGTAACAAAATATAAATATTTTTCCATGTTTTTATAAATTTTACATCTTGAATTTTAATATACTTATCTCCCTCGGGTTTGGCGTAGTTGGTAGCGCGCCTACCTTGAATACCACGTGTCGCGGGTTCGGATCCCAGGCATTCCGATGTTTTTATTTAAGCCATTTGGACACCCAATATTTATATATTATTCATAATAACGGTGATCTTATAAAGTCTTAAATGGCCTAAGTGGTCGAAAAGACTGTCTGTGTGAGTGTGAATGGGAAAAAAGTGTGAGTGTTAAAAAAAAATATATACTTATCAACAGAAACTAAATATACCTCGAAACAAAAAATCTTGTGTGACAAGCACAGAACACAACTTTCGATTACCAAAAGTAAGAGAAAATGTGTGTGCTGTGCGACAGTCACACCAGATTTTTTGTTTTTGAGGTGCCGGCCCCGCCCCCTGAATACGCCACTGCTCTAAACTATAATAAATTCAATTTTTTTCGTTTTCTAGCATCTGCACAAAGTCGGGGCTTCGAGGGCTCGGTGCCGCAATGCTGTGCAGATGGCGGACGAGGATTCCTTCCTCCTGAAATGCTGGTGAGTTTTATTAAATATCCTCCTCGCTGCTTATTTTGAATATGGGAATATATTGCCATTAAAAAAAAAAAAAAAAATTTTAAATCTTTTTTTGACTAATAAATAGAGAAGAATCTATAAAAGGCTGCACAACTACACGTTGTTGAGTAAAAAACAAGAGTTAAAAGAATTTAATATTAAATGAAAAGGGAAAATGTTTTTGATAGGTCAAAAGAGAGAGAGAGAGAGAGAGAGAGAAAACACACTTTTACGAACCTGATCTCCAACGAGAGGAATTCAATTAACCTTGAACTTTGATTTTCTTCTGCAACTCTTTTCCCTCCCGCCCCCCTCTATTTTGCGCAATTATTCATCATTTATGCATGTATAGTACAGGGGTTGTGGCATAGGCGCCGGAACTGGGTGGGGGCAGGGTACATTGCCCCTCTGGCATCCTACGGGGGGGGGGGGGCAGAGGGGGGCAAAATTTCTTCTTTTTATTTCATTTATTATTAAAAATGATATATTTTTACTTTTGAAAAATGAAATCTTCTAAATTAAAAAAAATAAAAGAGTAAGAAATTCATTTTTTTTCCAAATTTTTTCCAAAAATTTTTGAAAAATCACTACCAAATTTTTTAAAATTTTAATTTTATTAAAATTGTGATTTTACTTAAAATTTTTAAAGTTTTATAGTGGATTTGTTTTTGTTTTATACTTTTTGAACAAATTAAATTATTTTAATTTTCTAAAAAAAATTTTTTGCCCCCCCCTGATTCAAATTCGTTCCGGCGCCCCTGGGTGGTGGCCAAGCTTCTTAATAATCCGAGCCATTTTTCAAAATTTGAAATTTTTCTCAAGCCTCAATTAAATATTTTAGTATTTAAAAGGGATTAAAAATTCTTTTATGTTATATTTCTGTTATATTTATTGAAAACATATAAAATAAAAGTACAAAATATATGTATTGAATTTAAATATTAAAAATTAAACACATCTATTTTACTTCTCTTGATAATTCTTTAATAATTGGTGAGAGCCCTTCTCAGCAGGGGCGTCGGAACGAATTTGAATCAGGGGGGGAGGCAAAAAATTTTTTTTAGAAAATTAAAATAATTTAATTTGTTCAAAAAGTATAAAACAAAAACAAATCTACTATAATGCTTTAAAAATTTTAAATAAAATCACAATTTTAATAAAATTAAAATTTTAAAAAATTTGCTAGTGATTTTATCAAAAATTTTTTTGGCTATATTTATACTATTTGAACGAAATAAATATTTTTAGTTTTCTTCTTTTAATTCAATATAAAATGTTTTTATAGATAAGAAATACAATAGGGTCTATATAAAATATTTTGGAAAAAATGAATTTCTTACTCTTAATTTTTTTTAATTTAAAAGATTTTATTTTTTAAAATAAATGAAATAAAAGAAGAAATTTTGCCCCCCTCCCTATAGGATGCCAGGGGGGGCAATGTACCCTTGCCCCCCCCAGTTCCGGCGCCTATGCTTCTCAGTGACATTTATCGAGAGCCACAAATAATCCTTCAAAGAGCTGCAGGTTGGCCACCCCTGGATTAGTACATACTTAATTGGGTTGTAGGAGAATTTTTTTTAAAGATGCATTTCATAATATATTTAAACGAGAGTTGTAAATATTTTTGATTTATTTAAATGACTAGCTGCACAGCTGGCCTTAGAGTTTTTGTTTTTTTTCAAAATTAGTCCTGTACCTTTCTTGAATTTCTCCTTAAAGCCAGCCGTTTTTAAAATAATTGTGTTTTTTTTTTATTTCTACATGGTAAACACTCTAAATCAGTGATTCCCAACCTGGGAAAGAAGGCGATGAGCATTCAAAGGGGGAAAAATTATTAGAGTTTACTAAAATTTAAAAGAACAAAAACTAAAGAGAAAAATCTTTTATTTAGAGGATGGTCAGGTAGAATAGGGCAAAAATTGTCATAAAAGTAAAATAGTCTGAAGATAATTCCAAACTAGAATCGAAACGGCACATGAGAGAATTACGGAGTTTGAAAAGATGGCCAGATCGCCTTAAGGGAGTAGAGAGGTGAAGGGGGGGGGGAGGGCCCTTGCTTCCACCATTCCAACAGAGCTGAGCTCTGGGCCATTCAGCTAGATCCAGGGAATATTTTTTTTTTTTGTAATTCAAGGTTTTTTATGCCGTAATTTAAGGCTCCCTTAAATAAAAACGATTCACATTTTTCTATTTTATATGAAAAAGAGAAAATAAATATTTCAAATATAAGCTTAGACGGAGTGAGCGTTTTTAGTCAAAAATACCTAGGGTAGTTTCTTAGAGGGATGGACAAAATCCAGCAAGTGGAAAGATCACAATCCTCTACCCGATTAAATTTTCAACAAATAATTGGATTTAGATCTAAATCCAAGAGCCTTTTTCGGGAATATTTTTACTCTGAATCAAAATACTGTATAGTCAGGAGTCGGGGTTGTTTAAGGGGAAACTTTTACCTCTGTTGAAATTCATTCGAGCTTTTCATTTTAGAAAACAGTTAATTTTGCGACCAGGAACTCAATCTCTTAAAAGATCATCTCCATCACCTTCTTAGAGGCTATATTTTGGTTAGAAGCAGGAGACAGGCATTTCCTGTTATAAATCTTCTCTTTTTTTTTTTTTCTTTTTATTATGCGGTCAGTTTTAAAACAACGAGATTAATTAGAAACTTTAAATAGCAAATCACGAATTCATTTGAACCTTTTATCCTGTATGCGTACAGGCCCATTCTACTATGATACAATAAATTTGAGCAGATGGTTAATTAGGCATAATGGAAAGTAATAGGATATTAAACAGGTATTAAATAGAGAGATATAATAACAATTAGTATTAAAAATATACACAAAAAAAAAACAAAACGATGCTGAAAGGATCATATGATCATGACATATAGTAGAATTAGGTTTATTATTATAAGAATTCGTTATTTTATTTTTTTTTTAATAGAATGAGATCTATGTCATCATATAGAAGGAAATTTATTTAATCTCTTTCAAATAAATGCCGGGGACTTTCTGTACTTTGCCATCCCCCCTCACCTCCTCCCCCCATCTTAATATTCGTCAGTCTCAGTCAGTTTCAGACAATTAATAATAGATATACTTGGTACAGTTGGTGCCACAAGTGGCTGATGTGCTCGAGAGTGGAGCCTTGAGCTTTGTCAACCAAAACAATATTTTTAAAATAAATAAATCATCTTTTTTTAGATGGGCAAAAGCTATTTTTGAGAAAACATCCAACGGCTAAGTATTTTGGTTGTCTAAGCTCAAGGCTCTACTCTCAATAACATGAGATTTTCTTTGGAGGGTATGACTGGTGTGACTGGTTGCACAGCGCATTACTTTCTCTTACCCTTCGGCTAGAGAAAGTTGTGTACTGTGCTTGTCATACCAGATTTTTTTGTGTCGATATATATTCAGTTGCCCTTAGACCTTAAGTTCCAAACTTGACCTCGCGATTCATCGAGCAACGAATGCTTCCACAACAGTAAAGTGTACTTCAAGCAATTTTCACGAAAAATTTCACTGATACACTTTCCATAGAGCATCTAAATAGTTGATTTATGAATTTTAATCAAAATTGAGAAAATCGCAAAAAACTGTAAAATTACGTCATTAAAGTACTAGTACTCTTTGTTCAAAAGCTTATTTTGAGGGTGCCTAAATCAAATATAAAATTTCAACCTCCTAGTTCTTTTCGTTCCTGAGATATTTTGTTCACAGACAGACAGAAACAGACAAACCGACAAACCAATTTGAGGCATCGAATTTTTGACATGATTGTAATACTTTCTCTCTATATATTTAATATATAGGGCAAGGGAGTGCGACACTCTGCAATTAGATATAGGCAATTATAGAAATTAGGCCTATAAAAATTTGATATCGAGTTTTGTTTCCAAAAATATGAACCCCGCAAAATGGTTTGTCTGTGTGTGGTTAAAAAGAGCTAAAACCATAAGAAATACAAGAGCTAGGAGGTTATTATAAGCAGAGTTCAATTTTTTAAGAGCTAGGAGGTTGAAATTGTATACTGGTGTATACTTCCCTGCCAAGCAACACAAAGCTTTTTGATCAAAGAGTATTCCCATTTTGTCCTCAAAATAGTTTGAAGTACACTTTGCTCCTGTACAGTGGCGCCACACAGTGGCAAATGCCCTCTTGTCCCCCCCCCCCCCGTCCCAAATGACGCTACTGCTCTTGTACTTGATAGGAGGCCTTGGTTACAAAATATAATAATATATTTTTTCTATGTTTATAACATGAATTACATCTTGAATTCTATTAAATTGGCGGAAACTAAATATATGTCGACACAAAATCTGGTGTGACAAGCACAGAGCACAACTTTCACACCCGATTTTTTATTTTCTAACTCCTTTCGTTTATCAAATAGCAATTTTTGTTTGTCGTTTCTTCCGTTTCATTTTAACCAAGTGAACTTTGCTTGAAAAAAATCCCGAATTGTGAGCCACGGCTCTCTTTTAAATAGATAGACCTAGCCTAGTTATTGATTTATGTCCCGGGAACTATCAATAAAAACTTTTGGATCTCCTCTTAAAAGTGTAAATATTCAATTAAAAAGACAAATGTAAATTTCCCTATTGAATTTGATAATAAAAAGATCTCTTAATGCAAATGTATTGAAATATCAGTCAATTTTAATGTATTATTAATATTTATTGAATGGCCCATGAAGGCAAAATATTAATTAAATTACATATTCAGCGAGAGGCCAACTAATGGATGCCAGCCCCTGGTAGTTGTAGTAAGCAATCTCTGATAAAAGGCTCCATTCGACCCAAGTAATTGAATTTAGATAATACAGAAGCCATTTGTTAGTCTGATTTTTTGTTTCTTAATTAAAATGCCCGGATTGAATTTAGAGGAGAAAATCTGCTTATAAGGTGCTGATTTTGGGAGATTGCGCCCACAATTTTTTTGAAGCTATCGGCCTCAATTTTTTTTTTTTTTTTTTTTTTTAATATCTACAAGTATAGAAGCTCTTTTTTTGATTTTTGAAAAAAAAAATCTTTTTTAGATTAATCGCATTAAATATAAGATATTTTTAAAAAATTCGCTCTATAACTTATATATAATTAAATTAGTAATCATTGTGTTAAAAAATAATTAATTTTTTACCCTTAATTAATTAGCTTTGAAATGAAATGGAATAAATCCCTTGTATCCCTATGGGATAAACTAATGCCATCTCTTGCCGCCTAGAGTAACTAGCTTCTGAATCGGTTAATAACGGTTTTTTGAGACTTGCCCCTTAAGAAGGTGCCTAAAAGCGAAAAAGACAAGAAATTATGGGAACGCCTGGCAGTTAGGCAACTGACAAAGCTAATCAAAGCAAAAGAACACATACATTAAGGGGAGTTTTATACTCTTGGTAGCTATCTCATCCAATTCAAGCAGTAGAAAAAAAAGGGGGAGGGGAGTTTTTGTTTAATAACATTCATTCGAGTTATTTACTTAAGCCCTTTGGCCTAGACTTCCTAAGTGAAAAATAATATTTTCAATACGACTGTGTGTGAAAATTGATTTCTTTGCATGCGATCGTTGAATCCATGGGATTGTTTATATGACACGAGTCTTTTACAATTCTATTTTATTGGGCATGTTTTGACAGTAGGTAGATCTGTTTCAGCATCCAGATTGTCTTCCTGTGGTCCTGCCTAACGATGATCCTTTCTTCGGACCCCGAGGATTGCGTTGTATGGAATTTGTCCGTTCGGCGCCCATCGCACGCGTCGGATGCGCTCTTGGACATCGTGAACAAATCAATCAGGTAGCTGCTAATCGAAAAATATTTTGTTAGAAAAAAAATATACTCGCTCTAAGAATTTAACACACTACCAGGTATATTTTGTATAAAAGAAAAGTCTGTATTTTGTCGGTGTTTCGAGTGCTGATCGCACTCTTCATCAGGACAAAAATTGATATCAAATTGTCTGGTTAGTTGAGATGGCATTTTCTTGAAATTCTCTTGAAAAATTCACTGCACTGTTTGGAGGTCGAATTATTGAAACGTCGACTTTTATTTTATTTTGAGGCCTTGGCTGCTTATATACCACATCCTCCTATTATATGGACCGTTTATTTTCAAAGTGGTGTAAGTTCATTTAAAAAAAAAAATGAGATATCATATAATTTATGATTAAATTAATATAAATTTTCTATGTATAACTAGCTAGTGGTAAATTTCATAAAAAATTCCCATGTTTTGTACAATTGAAAATTGGTCGGTATATAGATTTTTTAATAAACAAATATGTTAACCTTTCATTTTCTCGAAACAATAGAAAATGGACTTACACCACTTTCAAAATAAACGGTCCATATATAATATGCCATCAAGAATCCACAGCTATTTAAAGTGTAAATTTTTTTCCTACTGAATTTAGTATTAAGAATATTTATTTATTAATTTATTATTAGCTCAAATTTTTTGATTTTAGACAAAAAAATCATTGTGCGGTTTTATGAAACCACGGTGCAAGTGAAACTTTTTTTTTTCGGATCGTAGGCATTTAACTGTACCCCCTAGGCCCTGGCGGGCGGCGTCTCGGGGTATAAGGCAGAAATTTAAGTCAGGGAAATTTAAATTAAGAAAAACTGTATCTGGTAGTTTACTTCTTGGACAAAGGATTTACAGATGGTATGTATTTATAGTCAAAAATTTTTTAATAAATTTATTTGCTCTTGACAGATGCATAATTGTTTCGGGAAATTTAAAACTTCGGCGAGCATTTGCAAAATTTTCAAGCACGGGGTTAGAATAAATTTGATGCTTGGAAAGAGAGCAAGGAAGGTCCAGGGGGCCCAGCACCCTGGTTGTATAAGAACAATATTTGAGTAAAGTTCATCTTTGAATCAACCCGATACGCCTAGATTTAATAAATAAATTTAATTATTGTTTTGTTGAAATAATCCAAGGGATAAGCAGGTGATTTTTTTTGCAGGTGACTGCCTTCTTAGATGGATCTCAAATCTATGGCAGCTCGGAGGCTGAATCTGAAGAGTTGCGGGAAGGCCGAGGGGGACTTCTCCGTTTTCGTCGAGTTGCTGGGGGACTTCCTCTTTTGGCTGCGTCGGCAACAGCCCCGCCAGGTAACAAACAACCCTTAAATGTACTTAATTAAAAAAAAAAGACAATAGAGAGGTCGGTGGATTAGGCCTCCACGCCCACTCAACGTCATCTCTTTCCCCTTTCCAGATAGATAGAGGGTATATTTATTGTTCGTTATTGTGGAGACAGACAGACAGACAGACACATTGATATGGGATTATAAAAAAAAAATGAGTGAGTTAATCCAATTTTTTTTTTATCATATTCATTTTAAGAATTTACGCGATTGTTGCATGCCATTCAATTTAAATAAAAAAATGTCAGATTTTGTTATCAGATTGATGAACATTTAATGACATTTTTTTTTATTATTATTATTTTGATCTGTTATTTGGGATTAGTGAATAAAGGAAGCAGAGAGCTTGAAATAAAGGCGTATTCGGGGGAACCGGCGCCCACTGGGGTGGGTCGTTTTGCCATTTTTTTTTTTTAGGAGCGAAATGTAATACCCGGCAAAAGTGACCCACCCACATGGACATGACAGATATAAATTTTTTTTCAAATTGGACAATATCTTCTGTGAGAATTTTTACCTCAAAGTTTCGAAATTTCGACTGAAAATCCCAAAATCGCCATTTGGTTATAAAGCGACCATCTTTTTGGATAACGAGATGTCACTTGCGATGAAAACTGACATTCTAAGCCTCAAAATGCCCCTGGAAGGGCCAGAGATGCCTCTGGGGCAAATTCAGTACAAAGAGGCATCTCTGGCCCTTCCAGGGGCATTTTGAGGCTTAGAATGTCAGTTTTCATCGCAAGTGACGTCTCGTTATCCAAAAAGATGGTCGCTTTATAACCCAACTAAACTTGATGACAATTTTGGGATTTTCAGTCGAAATTTCGAAACTTTGAGGTAAAAATTCTCACAGAAGATATTGTCCAATTTGAAAAAAAAAATTTATATCTGTCATGTCCATGTGAAAGGGGTAATTACCCCCCCCCCCCCCCGAGATTTGAAAAAAAAAAATTTATTTTTAATGTAAAATTTAAAAAATTAATACTTGAAAATTTGATTTATATTTATATTCTGGCAAACAAGTACAGAATGCCTTCATAAAATCTTTTATCAAAATTGGAATTTAAATCATTGCCTGTTTGTTTATACCCCAACAGGAAATGGAGAAAGAGCAGCCAAAAATAAAAAGCTTACGGATTTCATTTGACCATTCTCACTGAATAAATAAGAGAGGTTAACTCGCCTGTACATATGATACATAAATATGCCTGTGAGACCTACTCCGGACATGAACAATTTTGAAAAACTATTGATGGGATAATAAGTTGTGAAAATCGGAGGCTTTTTATTTTTGGCTGCTCCTGCTTCTTTTCCTGTTGGAATTTAAATTCGAAAATGCTCCTTCAGCAGCTTCAGCGACATTATAAATTATAGAAAAACTTAACAAAAAAGAATTGGATAAATTGTGTGAAAATATTTATGTGTTTATAATTTCAGAATGTCTGTCTGTCTGTCACACTCCATTTGACCAACTCTCAATTTTGCAGTTTTCTAGGTGATGAAAAATTATGTAGCCCTATAATTTGCTTTTTAATTATAAAATGAGGAGGCGATTAGCCGAGGGCTTTATGCCAGTCAAGCTTATTATTCTGAGTTGAGGATCCAACTCTATCTGAGATGCCTCCTCCTGAGGAAGGAAACGGAAACCCACCTCAGTATCATTCTCATGAACGTTGCTCCCTAGAGTGACCCGAACGTGTCGGGTCCAAGGGCGGATACAAGGGGGGGTAAGGGGGTAATTACCCCCCCCCCGAGATTTGAAAAAAATACTTTTTTTCCGAAAAAAAAATGTATTTTTAATGTAAAACTTTAAAAATTAATACTTAAAAATTTGATTTGTGTTTATATTCTGGCAAACAAGCACAGAATGCGCTTTTAAATTACCGAAATTAAGAAAAAATAGTGTGCTGTGCGACGAGTCACACCAGATTATCCCCCCTCCCCCCCGAGAAACACCTCTGGATCCGCCCTTGGTCGGGTCTGACATTAATGACTGCATAGAGATTTTATTAATTAAATACATAAAACTTTAACAAATAAAAATGGTGTTTTTTATATTTGCTTTGATAGATTTTCCTATAAAAGATTTCTGTTGTGTTCCACTTGCAATGCACCTGCTTATAGAGTTAATGCAGCATTGCCTCTGAACTAAGGGTCAGTAGTTGGAAAGTTATTGGAAGGGGGCGAAGCAGCATAGTATGCTTAAAACAACCACTCTTTGATTTAATACTATTAATAATCTAATTTCACATTTCATTGCATCTTTTGAAAACTCGGACAAATAAAAAATAATCATTTTATATAATCTAAAGAGTTTTCGTTGATTATTTTAATTTAAATATTCTCTTTTTTTTTTTTATTTCTATTTAATTCTATTTAATACATTTCAATTAATGATTCATATGCCATGTAAATTAGAGAGTTTTTATTTTCAAATACACATAGATGATGGCATTTCAAGTGAATAAACTGGAAATTAGTTCAAGTGATTTAATTTGAATTTATTTATTTATTTTATTTTTTTCAAAAAAGTTGACTTTTTTTAAATTTAGAATGATGTTTATAGTCCTGAAATATTCACTTTGCATAATTGGACATATGTTTATTTATTTATTTATTTTTATTAAAATTGGTAATAGAATAAACAAATATTTTCTTTTTTTCTACAGTATATTCTTTTAAAATAATAAATAAAGGTGCAGTTGGTGGATAACTAGCCGAGCCACCCCGCCTTTGGATGTCGCCTTTTCTTTTAATATGATTTAACCATTTGAAGAAAGATCTGACTGGTTAATTTTTGTAATTTCTCTTTCAGGTTTATGTCGAGCACAAACTGAGCCGAGACATGCCCAATGTTTTACATCAGGCGATGCACGTGTAAATGAACATCCAGGATTAGCATCTATGCACACCATTTGGTTGCGTGCACATAACAGGCTAGCCTCCGGTTTACGACATCTTAATCCACATTGGTCAGATCAACGACTCTATTTTGAAGCGCGAAGAATTGCTGGTGCTATGATGCAACATATTACTTATAATGAATTTCTACCCATTGTACTTGGACCTGATGTTTTGCGTCTCTTCGGTCTTCTTTTACTCAGGACAGGTATTAAGGACTTTATATTTCAGCAGATCCCGGTTACCCAGTCGGAAGTAATGTTTCTTCTTAGCCACCTGGGCAGTTCTTGGGTTACCCAGTCGGAGACATCCCCCATTTTGAAGGCACATAGACCACCTGTTTCTGTGGGGTGAGATTTTTTCCCACTTTCCATCTCTAAAAGAAGACTTCGGCAATGCTTGAATTATTTGCGGGGTGCTGGATTCGAGTCATGTTGAGCTGAGATCCGTAATCCACAGCTTATGCGGTTTAGCCACTTGCCTCCTCATAATTAGGAATTAGATCTTTTTCTTCGTATTATTATAAATATTTCGTTGATACAAGCAACTACTACTTACACCACTTTCAAAAACGGCTCACTATTATTTATTTGTTGGCGGGCCGATGACTTCTTGGAATCTAACCCCGGATCTCTAGCCTATTGTTGTGTTTGTGTTCTCTCAAAAGAAGCGTGGACTTAACTTCTTTAAATTAAAGATATCGTAAATTTAAAATTTCCCACACAGCACAAAATATTGCAGCAATGTTGCAGAAACATTGCGAATCTTGGCAACATTGCAGCGGCAATATTCCAAACTAGCAATATTGCTGTTTGAGCTGCAATATTGCATCAATGTTGCCGCAATATTGTCAACATTGAGCAAGATTGCAATATTCCGTGCTGTGTGGGTTGGATTCTCGGACGAGTACAATATATATTTATAATTGTAGCAGCAGCTTTCTTCGTCAGGTTAACTGATGATCGGTTAGGTTCAGAAATAAACTTTTAGCTAAAAAAAAACTAAAAATAGAAGAATAATAATCTTTTATTTCTGAACCAAACCGATCATCAGTTAACTTGGCGAGGAAATCTGCTGCTACAATTAAAGATATCCCTTTTATAATTAAAAATAAAAGAGTTGTGTTGAAGAGAGGAACCCTCTTAGAGGGGACCGAAAGCGAACTGCATTTAGTATATTACATAGCTAGTAGATATATATAATATGATAAAAAAAAAAACAAGTTCATTTCTCATATTTCTCTTGCAATGCATTTTGTATTTAATGGATAATGAAATCTGGTAGAAGGGGGGATAGCGATAAATTTCCGAATGGAACGCATGCATGAATACCTCCTACCTGACTTGAGTGAGTGAACAACATATTTATACATAGCCTACATACGTATATACGTACAGTAACGTGTACATCGGGACCAGTGAGTGAATAAACTAAACACACACACACACAAGGGGAAACCAAATTCACACGGAAATCTAGTGCTCTGTAAAATCTGGTTAAATTGATTGTTTTATGCAACGCCATTCGCACGGAATACATAAACAAAACTCAAAGAGTAATTATTAGTTCTTTAATTAGGAAAATATTTTATCATTTTTCGGTAATTGAATAAAATAAAATTCTTGGGAAGCATTTAAAAAATTCCCTAATAGAATAATATTAGCAAAGATTAGTTATTCATAAATTACATTTGTTATTTCTCCCTTTTATGATGGCAGAATAAAGGCCCGAAAGGTCTCGGTAATTGTTGAAAATCGGAGGCTTCTTTTTTTAGGCTGCTCCTGCTCCCCTTCCTTTTCATAAATCAACAGCCACGGACTTGATTGGTTTATCTCCCTTTTAAGTTAGATTTTTGCAAAAATTATAAATGGGAACTCGTGGTTCTTACTATAAACTCTTACTTTTGCTATTAAAAAAACATCTATTCTCATAATAAGATCCGAAAAAGAAATAACAGGAGGCAGCAATAATATAGACTCTTTGGTTTGCTTGCCAAAGTCTAAAAAGAAGTTTCAGAAGAGCCGAAGGGAGGTTTTCCACTTGCCAGGGGGCTGCACCTCCTGGAGCCCCTTGCTCCCCTTCGATGAGAAAATGCATTAAATTTATTCTTGATCCCTGTTTGGAAATTTTGCAATCGCTCACCCTCGGAAAAATTTCAAAGTTTTAAATTTCCCTATTTGACACAACTTCCTTTTATTCTGGCCAATCAGCGACCTGCTAGGGACATACAGGGACAGGAAGTCAGCCTCTAGATATCTTCAGTTCTTTTAATCTATATAAAAGTTGTAATTATTTGATAATTTTATTATTATTTGAAATTCCTACCAGGATCTCTGTCTATATACGCGAGGTGCTTGAAGACACCCATCTCAAACCCACCCGACTTCTAACCGTAGTCATCTACTAGTGCCCCGTGAAGTTACATAATTTCCTATCTCTAATTCCTCCTTCTGGGTTCATCTCTAATTAAAGAACTACTCCTAATTTCTGGTTCCTATTATCCAGCCTCTGGAAATGGGATGTCCTAGTTAGAGGAGGGACTCCCTGAGCACCGGCGAGTAGTCTACTCCTTTCGATGAATGCATCACTGAGAGGGAACCTTCTTTACGTCTCTTCCTCAATACGGGATGTCACAGTAACTCCCTCTCTTCGAAGAGTTGCTTGAGGGCTATTGGAGGTGATTCAATATTTCAATCAGGACGTACTTGAGGATCTGTTTACATTAAATAAATATTTTTATTTAATGACAAAATTCCTAGAACACGAGATCTTCTTTGTAGAAGCAGACACTCTAGTCAGCCCCCGCCATTGAGCTTCCCCCCTTCCATTTTATTATACCTGACGAGAGACTATACTATTTAGAACATTTACTTATAAAATATGTCATTTTTGTGCTTTATTTAGTATATACCCTAGTATATTAAAAGAAATGTCTCTTTAAGCTCTGGGAAACCAATAGCTCTTGATTATTAATGCCTCCTGTACTTTCTCTTTTCGATCACAACCTCCACAGCAACTATCCCAGAATAATATAAAAAAAAGATTTTATTTCTCCATAAAAAATATTTTTATATTCATAATTTTAGTTATATGAAGAACATGATTACAATAAAAAATCCAATTCTTTATAAAGGGTAAATTTATTATTTCATAAAATATACAATACATTATAATATAATTCATTTTCTTTAAGGAAAATCAAATTTCTTTACTTATTTTTTCATAAAATTTATATACCTGGAATACTCGATAGCTTTATTACTCCCATGGTTTATAGGTTACTTTGACGGATACGATGTGAGGCGTAATCCAACAGCTGCAAATGCATTTGGGACAGCGGCGTTTCGATTCGGACATTCTCTTGTTCAGGGCGCTCTAATGCGATGTGATCAATCATTAAGACCTTTGCATGCCAATGTGAGTCTCCATGAAGAACTGGTTAGTCCTGCTGATCTTTATCGACCTGGCGGACTCGATAGACTCGTTCTGGGTATGACTGTACAACCTGCCCAATCAAGAGATGAATTTCTAACTGAAGAACTCACCAATCGTCTTTTTCAAACCCATCGTGAGTTGATGTTAAAACTTTATTCTAATTCTCTACTCTAAACTTTCTCTCTAAATTTGTTCTCTTATTATTTTTTATAGGGTTCGGATTTGGATTAGACTTAGCGGCAATTAACATTCAACGTGGCCGTGACCACGGCCTTCCACCCTACAGTTTTTGGAGAGAACCTTGTGGTTTGACTCCTTTAAGAAATTGGGCTGATTTAGAACGCGTAATGACAGCTGCCAGTATTGATCGCCTGAGGCGAGTTTATCGAAACCTGGATGATATCGATCTTTGGACTGGAGGTCTCGCTGAGAGACCGATTTCTGGTGCACTAGTCGGGCCTACTTTCGCTTGTATTCTCGCACAACAGGTGGGATATGAGATAATGATGAATACAATAAAATTAAAATGGATTTAAAAAAATTAATTTGAAAATCAATTTTTTATTTAATCTCATAACAAAATAAATTCATTCAGTTTTCTGATTTTAAATTTATTTTTTATCTTTAATTTTAGTTTTCAAATATTCGAACTGGAGATCGTTTCTGGTATGAGAACGGTGGAATGGACACTTCTTTCACTCCATCCCAATTACGTCAAATTCGGCGAATCTCTTTAGCTCGTGTCCTTTGTGAGAATCTTGACGGTGTCAGTCATCTGCAACCCTTCGTCATGTTAGCAGTCGATAAAGAGGCTAATCGACCAGTATCCTGTGCATCAGAGATGATCCGGGTGTTTGATCTTTCACCTTGGCGAGAAATTCGTCAACCTCCATCACCTCCACCCACACCACCACTACCACCACCACCACCAGCGTCCAACCTAGTCCCTGACCGGCCCCCGGAACCACCAAGGCCATTAGAACCAATCGCTACTCGACCTAATCGACTGCCAGTTGAGCATAAACGACCCGAAGACTTTAGACTTGAGGAAACTTTTACTAAAATCGAACATCAAACTCCATCCACACCTCCTAGTGAACAACCAACGACTGAAGACGATGACCGGCATCACACTAACAATTATGAGACCATTGAAACCTCTAAAAATAAAACCACCTTATTCAGAAATTAAAACTAGCACTGAAAAAGGACCATTTTATTTTAAGCCTGAAATGCCACTGACAACTGGGACCACCAAATATCCCGACCTTGTGACTTTTAATTATGTTGAATCAAATAAACCCGACACAAGTTATATAAAACCAGAGACATCTTCAAATTATGATATTACTACCTTAAAACCTGTATACAATGTAAAACCTCAATCAACAACTTTAAGACCTATTTATGAATCTCGACCTAGTATTCAAAATAATGAGCATTACAATTCGTCATTTAGCCAAAAACCGATATATTCACAGAATTTTGAGACAATAGAACCTATATATTCACGACCAGATGCTTCTCATTCAAATTATTTAAATTCAGAGACACCTAAACCTAGTTATGGCAAACCAAGTACGACACACCGACCAAGTTATTCACCTGAAGAACCAATTAGGCCAAGTTATGTACCAGATTCTTCAAGACCAACATTTTCTCGACCTGAAAATCATTATCCGAAACCCGAATTACCAAAGCCAAGTTACCCAAAACCTGAGACGTCAAGACCAAGTTACTTAAAACCTGAGACGCCAAGGCCAAGTTACCCAAAACCTGAGACGTCAAGACCAAGTTACTCAAAACCTGAGACGCCAAGACCAAGTTACCCAAAACCTGAGACGCCAAGACCAAGCTATTCAAAACCTGAGACAGTCAAGACCAAGTTACTCAAAACCTGAGACGCCAAGACCAAGTTACTCAAAACCTGAGACGCCAAGACCAAGCTATTCAAAACCTGAGACAGTAAGACCAAGTTACTCAAACCCTGAGACGCCAAGACCAAGCTATTCAAAACCTGAGACAGTAAGACCAAGTTACGCAAAACCTGAGACACCAAAACCAAGTTACGCAAAACCTGAGACGCCAAGACCAAGTTACTCAAAACCTGAGACAGTAAGGCCAAGTTACCCAATACCTGAGACACCAAGACCAAGCTATTCAAAACCTGAAACAGTAAGACCAAGTTACTTAAAACCTGAGACACCAAGACCAAGTTACTCAAAACCTGAGACAGTAAGGCCAAGTTACCCAATACCTGAGACACCAAGACCAAGCTATTCAAAACCTGAAAAACCATTCTTAACCTCCCCCCTCAACCTTACCAAAGCCAAGTTACTCAATACCTGAGACACCAAGACCAGACTATTCGAATATGGAAACTCTACGACCAACTTATTCTGAGATACCTATTTATCCAAAACCAGAAAATCAAAAACCAATCTATTCTAATTTAGACCAGAATAGACCAAGTTACGCAAAGCCAGAGACAACTAGACCAAATTATTCCACTTTAGCAACTTCTAAACCAATTTATTCAAATCCAGAAATTAGCGAACCAAATTATAACAATCAACCGACATATGCTCAACAAGAATTACCACAACCAGGTTACCAAAAACCAGCATACCAACAACAGACAATTGAGAAACCAGTATATTCACATACCAATTCAGAGACAACTGACTCTCCTGAAGTAAATAAACCAATTTATGTACATTTAGAGACTTTAACGCCAGACAATGACAAAAAAAGACCAACTACGACCAATTACGAAGAACCACAAAACAATTCTGAATTAAAACCGAGTTATGTGAAACCAACCGATGGTGCAAGTGGATGGAATGTGGCAACCTGGGGCTCTTCTAGTTCAACGGGATCACAAATCCGGCGGCGCAACAAACGCAGCGAACCAGACTATTATAATCAAACTATCAACGAGGAACAAGAAAAAGGAGATGAATTTGGGTAAGTTTGAGAAATAAAATTAAATATATTTTTAATGAAACAAAATTTTCTTTATGATAGCTGGTAATACTAAGATTACTTGCCTTTTATTTTATTCGTAGTTTCTCCCTTTATTCATGTAATTAAATAAACCACAAAATATAAATAATTGTAAGGTCTTGGTTTCCAGCCGAGTGTTACTTGCCTGGGGTTCGAATCTCATCTGGGTCTGAAATGTCCTCATTAATTACCCTCATCACACGAGTCAGTGATAAATAACTGTTGCAGTTTGTTGGGTTGAGAGAGAGACAGAGACAGCGAGTCGTTTAAATTACCAAAATAAATTAAACTATTTTGTGGTTTTATAATCTATTCCAGATGTAGATTAAATTAATGAAAATCTCACTAAATTAGGTTTTTTTGCCAAAGTTAAATAATAAATCGTAATATATGGTATTGAAATTATTATTATTATAGATGGGCGTTATAATTCACTATTTATAGGACAATAAAGGGAGGGGGGGGAAGAAGTGGAAATCTCTCTCCCCCGATTTCGCTATTTAAATATTAATATAAAGACTTACAGCGGGTTGCAAGAACGTATTTAGAAATCCGTTAAATGTCCATCGTCCTTTAAACTTTTCGTTAAGTTTCACGAACGTTCTTTAAAGATATTGGTTCTCTAAAATCGTCTTTAAACTAAAGGTGAAAACTTTATTCTTATTTGGAGGGTGAAATTTCATATTTAAGTTAGGCACGTGACACGAAGCTTTTAATCAACATCGGCCAAAAAGTACTAGTACTTTACTGATGTACTTTTTCAGTTTTTTTCGATTTTCTCAAAATTCTCTCTAACGATTTTGATTAAAATTCAAAAATCAATTATTTTTTAGATGCTCTTTCAAATGTATATTCTCGTTTTGCCCTCAAAATTGTTTGAAGCACACTTTATTCTTGTGCTTCATAGGAAGGATAGGAGAAATGGTTGCCATGGTATCAAAATAAATATTTTCCCATGTTTATAAATTTTATATCTTGTCTTGAATTTTAATATATCGGCGGAAACTAAATATATGTCGACACCAGAATTTTTGAACTATTTTCTCGCAATTAATTGTTGTGATGGGCAGCCATCAATAAAAATATGGAAATTCTCTTTGAGGATATAAAATTCTTGGCAGTGGGATACGAACAAAAAACTGATTAAAGTAAATAAAAGAGCAATGGGAAATTTTTGAAGTTTTTCGGCACCTTAGGCCATTTAGACCTTTACGAACCTTATTCTACGCAAATATTAAAATAAATTTTCATTCTTTTTTTTTTATATACGAGTTGTTACGAAAATTGAAATAAAATTCTAAAATTTTATTTTATTTTATATAACTATAGTAAGGCTTTTTGCAAAGTATAATTATGGCTGATAAATATCATATACTGCCAAACGGGTAAAATAAATAAAAAAAAAAAATAATAATATAGGCCTATCTAAGTTTGCATCGCTCTAGATTAGTGGCGCCTCCCGTGGCGATTTGTCTAACTTTCGGGCATATTTATCCATTATACTTTTAGGCATCTAACATTGTCTAAAAAAAAAAAAAAAAATTGAAAGTATTTTTTCTATTGGGGTTAAACGTTAGTTTAGAATAAATAAAAGAAATAGAATATGAAAATTGTTTTTATTTCATTTAAAAAAAAATGAATCATCATCATTAATTTTAAAAAATAATAATCTCTTAATAAATAATAGGCTAAAATTAATTATTTATTTATTTATTTTTTTTTTTAATCTTCTAAATTTGAACTTTTTTTTTTTTGTATTCCTCTTCCTTTAATAAATCTCCTATTAAATAGGTAATGTCTTTTATCATCGTATCTTCTTTTCAAAACTATCTTTAATTTTCATTAGCCTTTTTATTTATTTGTTTTTTAGAGAGTATATCTTTGTATGTCTTTAATTTTTTTTTTTTTTATAGGGTGTTTATATATTAATCGGAACAAAAAATATTTGCTTGAATTTTATATTTTAAGAGTAAATTAATATAGATATTCATTTGACGAAGTGAGGTTATGTTATAAATACTAAAATATTCGAAACTGAAATTAGAATCAAATTGTATAACATGAATGAAATTATCAATCATAGGCCTATTTAATACGCCCTTGCGGTCAACTGGCCAACTACTGTACCGTATATAAATATATTCACATTTACGCTAGTCCATTATAACATAACCTCACTTTTTAATATTTGTTTAAGGTCTTTTACGGCATCTGAGGTTATTTAGACCCCGTCCATATTTATTTTAATTGATTGGTGTCCAATTCAATTTTTTTGCCTAGAACGGCTCAACCTCTGAGCCTAAAAAACAAATAGATTTGGCTCAATTTCAAAATAAACGCTTCAATTCATTAATTTTGAAAGTGAGGCAAGTCCATTAAGGTATAATAAAACATTATCTATTGATAATACCACAAAATACAATAGTTTTAAATTTATTAAAATGCAAACCTTTAAATATCTCGCAATAACAAAAAAGAAACTTGCCTCGCTTTCAAAATAAACGGCTCAAATATATCAAGCTTCTTGAAGAGGTGAGATAAAAAGCATCTTTTTAATATTATCTTAATTTCACCTGGTGAGTTAGCTGCGACAAGAGTCGATAGTCAAAATTAAATCCTTTTTTATGTTTATTTTAAAATAAAATAAACTTTTAAGTTTAATAATTAACGAATTTTAATTTCAAAAAGTAATTTAAAAATATTTCATATCTTTATAATTTTTCAAATAAAATACCTCGTCTTTCTTCTTGGAATCCATAAGCAAATAATTATTCTCTGTGTATCAAAGAATAATAATAATTTTGTTCCGATTAATATTTCAATTGATTCAAAAGGAAACGTCACTTAGTAAAATTAAACAAAGACCAATTAAATAGTGAAAATCTATATTTGTTATAAAATTATTAAATGAAGATATATTATTTTTTTATTTATTTAAATAATTTAATAATTTAATTATTAATTAGATTTATATAATAATAAAAATAATTTATTCTTGCGTATTGTTGTTGTCTATAATAAACAATCATTTTTAACTAAACTAATCAAATTAAAAAATAAATTTTAGGCGTTATAAAAAAATATTTTTTTATCAAAGGTTTCAAGTTAATTTGGTCATTTTTTAATTATCAACAACAATTTAGATTGAGAAATTCTTAAAAACGAAACTTAAAACAACAAAAAGTGAATAATTCAATTATTTTATATTTCTAGTGTTTTTTTAAATAATGTGTATAAAAAGAGTCTTGATTTGAATTTAAATGAATTATAAATTTTATTTTTGCCAATCTTAGGACAGCTCCAATATATGAGTCAACCAAAAATCTTATGCCCGGTTGCATCAACACATCTTAGATTTTAAGATCGTATTGGATTTGAAGCATTACGTCAACTGAAATAGGATCCTCTATTTATGTCTACATCTAAAGATTGTTTGAGGAAATGACAAACTACTGATGGGAATAGATTCGTTAGATCGCACGATCAATCAATTCTCATTGGTTACCAAACTTTTGAGTCTAGAAATTTTGTTGTATCCAAATTATTCCATAAAAAGTTCATAATCATCGTTGGATACCAAGCTCCAAATACTGTAATTGCAATACCAGCATTATCATTTAAGAAGAAATATACTGATAAATCTGAAATAACTGGGAAATTTATTTTTTATTTTTAGGGACAAAAGTGCATACATTATCTCTTTTTTTCTTCTAATTTTTTTTTTTTATTTCAAATAAAAATATCTTCATCTTTGGTTGTCTATTTTAGTGGATGCATTATTTGTAATATTTGTTTTTGTGGTGTTAGATCTCTTATTAGCTTTAAATTTTGGGTCTTTAAGACGATCTTCGCTAAGATATATATCTTTCGGTGGAACCAGATATTTGAGTTCTTAATTAAAAACACCCAAGAAAAATTTTTACATTAAATATTTTTGAGGCGCGATCTATTTATAAGATTTAGACCCACAAAAAAATCTCCTTTCAAACTCTCTTCATATTAATTCTATTTATTTATAATTATAATTGTATGAATTGACGTTTCCTCATGAATCAATCAGCAGCAGCAGCAGTCGGGTGAGAGGGCAAAGTGAATAAACAAACAGGAAAAGAGATAGAGATAGAGAGAGTGAACAGAAATCAAAACGGTCGATATGTTGTTGTTGTTGTTGATGTTGTTGAAGGGATGGTGGTTGGCGATTTGCGGACGACGACGACGACAACATCGACGAAATACAGGAGATATCGCCGTTACTGATGCCGATATTTAATTTAAAAAAGAACATCACAACCACCAATGATGATGGTAATGATGATGATGATGAATTGCCACGACCTATGCGCCTCCGCGATGACCAATCCTAATTTATTATTTATTATTTATATTATTATTATTAACTATTATTTATACATAATAAAAAAGAAAAAAGAAAATTAATTAAATTTCTTTTGTTTCCCTTTCCTTAGTTTCCTATACTATGATGAAGAAGAGAAAAAAGAAACAAAGTTTTTATGAATCCATGATTTTATCATCTTACAGAAAATAGAAGAAATTAATTGCATTCTACACATCAAAAATGTAAGTAAAAAAAAAAAAGAATATTATTTGTCAAGTGAGAAGGGGTGAAATCTTGGAAAACAGTTAAAACAAAAAAGATTGCATTCTGTAGATAAGATTGATGATTTCAATGTTATATTTATTAAATGAAAATACTTGTTTTCGGATAAACTGTGGTTTAATTGTATAAAATCGGCCACACGTCTTGCTATCCATATTCTGAACTGATAAACAAATCCAAGATGGCCGACTCATTACAATCTGAGCTGAACTTAGAAACAAAATTCAAAGTTGTTCAGTCCTACCAACGCCATCTACATATCGTTTAATCAAGTTACATTATGATTTTTAAATTTAACAAAAAAAGCATGCGCTCTCTCAAATATAATCTATATTTTACAAATTCTATAACTAACGTTAAGTTTGTTTGTATAACTTAAAAATTGTATATTTCCAGTTTGGAGATTGCAACCTATATGAAGCTTTGAATTTCGTTTCTAAATTCACTCAGAATGGGACGGCCATTTTGGTTTTGTTTGTCAGATCAGAATGTAGATGGCTAGATGTAAGACGCTTTGTGATTGTAACTTAATTTGAACATGAAGATGGCCATAGAATGAGTGTTTGTATCTATACCAATAAATCACTAATTTAACCGAAGAGAAAGAAGTATTTTCATTTAACATTAATAATTTCCTTAAATTTTACTTTTCCGCCAATATATAATTTTTTTTATATAATGGATATATTCATTGTATAAGTCCTGAGACTAAGCCAACAGATGGCGTCTTTAATAACAAATCCATACAATTCTCCGTTAGTATAAAATTTACTTTAGTCAAAATTTAATGATTAAATTTGGACAAGGTGATAACTTTAACTTTGATCTTGTCCAAATTTTGGCATTTAATTTTGGAAAATAGTTTCATTTTTATTAATTTCAAACAAGTCTTCAATTCATGGTACAGAAATGTGCTTTTGCAATGATAAACATTAATTGCATATAAAAGATCAAAGAGAAAAATGGAAATGAGAGATTTTTAAATGTATCTGATTACTTACAATAAATAATTATTTTCTTTCAATTTTAATGTGCATAATAATATTTATATTTAATGTTAGAAAGGAAATCTATATTTTCATATACGAAACGCAAGTTGGTTGTTAGCTAAATACACCTTTTATGCTTATAAAGCAAAAACACATGCGGATTAATCAGGTTTATAATTACAACAAAATATTTCCCTATTTACAATTATTATCTTATTAAGAGCAAATAACAAAAATACGTAAAAAAAAAGTTTTTTTTTCATTTTTCATCTTCTAATTTGAATTATAAAAAATCTTTTGATAAAAACGTGGATTCATATATTTTTTTGGTTTGGTTGATCTTATTCTTACTATTACTTCTTCTTCTATAATCACAAATAAACAAACAATCATCAAAAATAAATCGACATAATATTTTAGTAAAAATATATTCAACTATTTATATATATATATATATATATATTTCCAAGGAATATAACAACAGAAAACAGTTGAGGTGTATGTATGTGTGTATGTGTGATGTGTTTGGCCTCTACTGTTTATTTTTTTCCTTTTGCTATGTCTAAGTGATGTACAGTGGCGCGTTACTACCCTATTGGGAAAATGCCCCGGAGGCCCCGAACATAATAAACAACACGATCCAAATTCTCATAAAAAAAATTCATAATACTCCATTATAAACATATCCTTTGATTATAAGATTCAAGTTTTTAATTTATTATATTTTTACTCAATATTGTCTAAAAAAAATATCAGAATAATTTTTTTTTTCGATTTGGAAAGCATTATTTACAATATGATTAATATAATAATATTTATAAGTTGGTTAAACTGTTTTGAATTTCACCTTACATACATCAAAAGTTCAATCCAACAAATTTTCTCTTTGGAAATCAATATGGCGGTTGTAGGACAAATGTCAACTATTTTACATACGAGTATGTTTGTTTTTTTAGTTATTTAGAAGCACAAAATAATTAAAAATGTCGAATTTTTGTGATTTTAATAATTGTGCGAGTAAAGGATTTCGAGATAAGTAAAGATTCTTTAAAATTGCAACAGAATTAAATTTTAAACATAAAATGAGTTGAATAAACTCTCAGTGTCAGAGGTTAAGCTCAAAAAACAAACAAGAAATGAAGATCAAATATTCTTTAAACACTTTATCTCAGGTAAATAATAAATATTTATTTTGTTTCATATAATGGCAAGTGAGTCTCTAGCTTAAATGTTTGTTATAATTTAAATGACAATCATTTAACTAAAAAGGACATTTAAGTAAAAAAGAGAATCATATAAACAACAAAGAAAGCATTTAAAGTTATATTTACTTTTCTTATGAATGAAATTCGATTCATCCACCTCTTAAACATAAAGCTATATACATGTATATACAAAATATTCATTCAAGTATTCCAATTTTCAATTTTCCATTACTTAAAATTTTTCATTCATATTCCAAAATTGAAACAACAACACTTGGGAATTAATAAAGTGATGTTTTTCAAATAAAACATGTAATTATAAATTTTTCTTTAAACTTTTATACATATTGCGCTTTCTAACATTTTAAATAATTAATTATCCATTATTTGAATTTATGAATATCAGTGAGGTCACAATATATAAATAGGGAAAAGGGCTCAAAAAAAGGAAGAAGCAAATTGGAAGAGCAATAGACCTAAGAAGGCAAACCAATGGCGTCATTTGGAGAGGGGGAGGGGCAGGGGGGGTCTACGAGTATATTAAACAATTAAATTAAATATCTTTTGGCCAAATTTGAGTACCTATTTGTAAGAAAAAAAAGTTTGCCCCCCTCAAGAAAAAGTTGAAATGACACCACTGAGGCAAACAATGTAAAACACTTAAAAAAAACTTGAATACTCCAGTAGAATATTTAAATAAATATTGCAATCATTTAATTGTTTAAAACTTTCCCAGTTATTGTTATTAAATAAAAATACTTGTTTTCGGATAAACTGTACTTTATTTGTATAAGATACAAAATTTCGGCCACTCATTCTGTGGCCTTCTTCAGTTACAATCACATCTAGAGATCTACAATGTGAACTGAAATAAAACCACTGCCATCTGTCAATCGTTAGTTGAATTAATAGACAAGATTCAAAGCTTCCATAGCTACACCAACGCCATCTAGAAAGATATATGGGACTTTGAATATTGTTTCTAAATTCAGGTGGTTTTGTAATGCGACGGCCATATTGGTTTTCTTTCAGTTCAGATTGTAGATCGCTAGTAATTTTAAGATTCTAAATGAAGTAGTTCATAGAATGAATGGTCGGAACGTTGTATATTATAAAAATAAACCACATTTAACCCGAGAACAAGTATTTTCATGTAATTGTTTATTTTTATATAAAAGGGTGAATGAGGATTACAAATTTGTTTTTTTTACAAGGTTAAGGGCCCCTGATTCCCAACTAGTCGATTAACGCGCCACTGTTGGTGGGGGTGTGTGTATGTCTGTCTGTCTGGTCCCTCAAATGCTAAAAAGAGTTCATCTCCATATTCAATCACTTTTACCACCAAACAAAAAACAAAAAACGAACAAAAATGTCACTTAAATTTTAATTTTTTTTTTTTTTCTATATTTGTGATGAGAGAGGGTTTACTTTTTTTTTTATTATTATTTCGTCAACAACACTGTGCTTGTATTTGTGTCTTTATGTGTATATATGTGTGTGTGTTTGTGAATTTACTTTTTTTAAAAAGTATTTTTTTTTTTTGTCTAAATTTTTTTTTTCTTTCTTTTTCTTGAGCGAATATCAATGAGTATTTTTTATTTTATTTTTTTTTTTTGAGAAATGGGAATGTGCGTGCGTTCATGTGCATTTTTTATTTTTTATTTTATTTTTTTAATTTTTAATATCAAAGTTCTTTTATTTATTTATTTATTAAACAAGTTCGTAAATTTGATTTTTTTTTTTTTAATTTTATTTTATTGCAGAATAGAATATATATTATTTATTTGTTTGAGGTCCATTTTTTTGTTGATCACTGGGTATCTCACTGGTAAATTATTTTAGACGTGACGTCAGAGCGCGGTGTCCCATTGCGGTGTGCCAATACAGGCGGCACTCGAGCCCTACCAGTAAGGGCTCGGCTCCCTATATCAGTAGGGCACAGAGAGTTGATCATCGGCATGGCGTTTGTGACAACAAAGACGACAAAGTATGATGACACAACTAAGTGCAAGAACAACGCCGCCGGCGGCGCCTAATCCAATAGCCAGCCAATTGGCACCTAATGGACTATCAGTACGTGCACATAATTCAGGTGCTTCATCACTTACAGCTGTAATAACACCTGGTATAGTATCCACTTGTATTGGTGGCATTACCGTTGTGGCATTTGGACAATTAACGTGCCCATTACAGACAAGTGAACGTGGAATACAAAGACCAGCATCGCCTGGACATGGAAACTCGCAGTCTTGTGTACGTCGTGCCGTTGCCAATGTACCATCAGGATTACGTGGTAAATGAAACAATTCAGTCCAAGCGATACGAAATGAAGCACGTGCTGGTGATACTGTCCCAATAAATTCAATACGAACACTAAGATGTTCAGGCGTTGACCAAGTGGGCACTGCAGCTGCTAATTCAGCTGATGAAATGATTGGCACTTCTTTTAATGCTGAGACATTTTCCCCGCATGCTTTTGCATATGGAACGCCTACATGTGATGTCCAATCAGCACCGAAACCACCTAAACGCACTTCGAGGAGACCATCAGAACAGGCTCGTGTAGCAAAACGCACTTTGTCAAAATGTAGCCAAAGATCTCGTTCGCGATTCACCTGTAACATAAAAAATAAATTGACTATATTATAGTGCAAAAATACGAAAACAAAATTAAATTATTTTATTTTATCTCTAAAAAAAAATTTAATCAAATTTCTTTTATAAAAACAACTTTTGTTTTCATTCGAACTGAAGTCATAAAATTTGTTTTTGTTAACAAATGTCAAAAAATAAGAATTTGTTTTTACGTGATTGATCCAAAAATCCGTGAGAAATTAAAAATAAAAAGAAAAGAAGTATTATTTTTATTAGGCTACAAGGAGAGTAAAAGAGGCTCAGTACCAGGGGAGGAGGGGGGGGGGGGGTTGCAACTTCTATGGGAATTTCGAAATCGAAGGTTTGTTCTTTGAATCAAGCAAGGAAGTGACGTCATATCTGCTATTCTATTCACGATTTCATTTTAATGTTCTGTCTGCAGCCTAAAAGTTACAGCGTTTGCTTTAAAAGGCAGGATAGTGCGTGCGGCGTGTATTACCAACTTAATATTGATTAAAAAATAAAATTATTTTTTCCGAAAAAAAAGTGGGAGGTTCCACAAGCTGATTCCTCGGGGCCACCCTCCCGAGTTTCTTTCAGTTCCCGAGCAGGATAAAAAGTACAAACCTCTAGATCGATGTTCCCATCACCCTAAACTGGCGCTTTTGTAGTGTCACCATCACTTTTGTTTGTTTAATTATTGATTAATAGATTTTAAATTATTTCCTAATGGGATTTTGCTTTTGATAAAGTCAAGATAAAAAAATATTTTAAAATAACCCACAAAATATTAAAGATCCATTTGTGAATTAAGTAATAGTAATAACAATAAAATAAAAGGAAGAACATCGATACCCCGAATAGGTTGGAGATCCCAGGTTTAATTTCGAGGGTCATTGACTCATCAATAAAAAAACAAGTTTTTTAAGGATAATAATAGTATATAAATATTGAAAGAGAAAAGCTTTAGAGATCCGGAGGGGGGGGGGCGATGTGTTAGAGGGAAAGGAAGTTTTCAAATATTTACTTAGTGATGGTTTTATCTTCTTAATCAATAATTTTCTTTCTATCATTGAATGTAAGAAAAGCCAAATCCGTTATGGCCCCTATCTAATAATATCAATTGCAATCGCATTGAGTGAGGAGAATACCAAACAAGGGGTCAGTCAGAACAGATTGCCTTTGACCTAGAAACCAATACATTCTCGAATCTCTCTCTATACATCTGATATATGATAGGCCTCTATCTATCTGTTGGATAAAAAAAAAAACATTTTATTTAATTACCTTTAGTTCCCAAATACAATGAACACTTGCTGGTGGATCTAGATAGCCAAGAGCTTCATAATGCGGAAATTGGAGTACACCGTCGGTGGCGGGATCAAGTACTGGTGGCCCACACAATGGCGGATGTACGAACGCATAGCGTGCCTCGAAGAGAGGCTCCACGTGTTTGAAATAAGCAGCTGAAGCGTGAGCAGCCTCAACTTGCAACTCCAAGGTGAGTCGATCTGTCGCTGACACCAAAGTGATGGGTGTCTGTGTGACAGCTGTCGGTGGACGTTTACATAAACACGCCAATGGTGTTGATGTGTTCTGTATTGTAGACATTGACGGTTCATAGATGATGACTTTATCGACACGATCCACCCAACATGATTGACACGACGCCGTCTGATATGGATGTTCTTTTAATGAGATCGATTCCACGATTAGGATGACTCTTGCAAAGAGTCGCCGGTCAGTCACAAAACGATACATGCATCGTACTCCTTGTGATTGTTTGTAGACGAGAGTGTTCATCGGAGAGCGAAGTCGGCCTTCGGGGAGTCTCCATGAGGCGAAGAGTTCATCACAGGCAGTGCCAGTCACGCGCTCCCCACTAGCGGTATTATTGAAGAAGTCATAGTGCGCCCAATAGTATAAAGACGAGCCTGAATAGGAGCCGGTTTTAGATTCAAATCTCACGAAAAGTGACGAGCCAGTGGATACAAAATCGTGTTTCTCCAACGGCCGAGAAAAAGTATCGCAAAAGGTTTTAATAATCCGTGCGTCGTCAGGTCGATCGGCATCGTAGAGAGTCAAACTCTCAGCACAATCGCCGTCCCAAGGCTCGATAGCCGCTTCGACTCGATTGACACGAAATGACGGGAAATAGAGACGGACGATTTCGCCAGGACGTCCACGCATGAGATACGTGCATGAAGTATGCGCCGGATACCAATGCGCCACTGATAAGAAGATTCCGTAAGCGTCTCCACTGGCCTCCAATGCTTCAGCAGTCAACACCCAATCGCAGGTCCCGTTTCTACTCCCTGCCGTGTCCACGTGGCCTGGCCAGTTGCCAACGTTGAAATGGAATCCTGTGTTAAGCAACGGCCCTGCTGGCGAACTTACAAACTCCACAAACAAATCTTCTGAGGTTCCGATTATCGAGTAAGGGAATTTGCCCGTTCCACAAAACGTGCCAATCAATGGAGCTCCTTCGTCACGGCCATCAAACACCCGTAAAAAGTCATACGGACAGTGATGATGACCAGAGACGATCGGTCGCATAGGACACGTCATGATATTCTCACATCGCTGTCCATCGACATTGAACTCCTCATTCTCGATGTAAAGTTTGATAAAAGGCAACCGTGTATTGAGATGATATCGACAATGTAATCCGCGTGGGTACACTCCGGGAAACGCGGGAGATTGTACATAACACGTCTGTAGGCGACAGTCTCGAAACACCCGTTCACAATAGCCACCAGCGACGACTTCACCTCGTCGATTCGGATACAGTTCGGGATGTTGGCCATATCGTAAATACACCTCAAGTTGTTGTTCCGCTCTCGAGTCGAACGAGAGATATGTTTGATCGGTGAAGTTGTCCGTGTGGAAAAGAACACGAACAAAACTTGTCTCGGAGATGAACGTTTGTGGTTGTTCAGATTCTCCACAAAAGAGGCCAATATCACGTCTATTGGAAACGTCCGTCTTGGCGTTGCCATCCACGATCTGCAACAAACAAATCAAGAGAATTAAAATAAATAAATAAATAAATATTTCATTATATATATATACATTCTACATCACTTAAATTTCATACATGAAGACGAGCTGCCATCTTGGTTTTAGGCTAAACATAACCTCTCTGATGATTTTGGAATTAAATTAAAATAAAATATCTGATATCTATTTTGTATAAAAAAAAATTATTAATGTTTCTATAAAAAATTAATTACTTTATAATTTTTTGTTGATATCGCTACAAAAAATTAAATCTTAAAAAAAAACAAAAAAACTTTTCATTCTCTAATGCTTTGAAATAATTCTTGATTAATTTAAATAAATATATTAACAAGTAATCCATTCAAATATTTAATTAAATTAGCGCTTGTTTACACATTATTCGTTAATAACAAAAGATGACGCAATAGAAATAAAATATTCCTTATTAATTGCTGTCTCTCTCTCTTAATAAATATGTTTGTTAATTAAAAAACAATGTTCCGTTTGCAATTTTGCCCTCTTTATTTAAACTTAGCTGTAAATTAAATTTCCCTTCACTTTATTTATTTTGTTAAATGATGAAATTTATAAATAAATATTAGAATAAAAACACTAGGAACTTAAAAATTTAAAATTCTTTAGTTATTAAAAAAATAATCGCTTAAAAATATATATTTTGCCTCAAAGATCTCAGGATTTACGAAGAAGCAAGTTTGGCTGCCTATTTTATAGGCGTTTATTATTTTTTCACGTCGTTCTGATTGTTAATTGTTTATTTATTATTGTCATTGTTTATTATTATTATTATTATTAAACAATACATTAATAATGCGTTCTCAGAGTATAAACATTTATAATAAAATTAAATGTTTTAATATATATTTTATTGAATATATTAAATATTAAAATTAAACTTAAATTGTTATTTCTTGAATACTGCTATAACTAATATTTACTTTTTCACTTCTTCATCCTGATACACTTTAACAATTTACTTTTTGGTGATATTTTAGCTATAAATAAATATTCGATTGAGTTCACACAAAAATAAATAAAAGATTAATGAAGGATTATGAAATAAAAAATATTTTAGACCAAAGTTATCTCTGCAAAATTAAATTTTTTTTTCTCTTCCTTCTTTCAGAACTTTGTCTAAAATAATAATAATAATAATAATTTTAATCATTTTATTTGTGAAGTTTATAAATTCAACTTGGCTTGAGAGAGTTGATGAAAAAGATTAACTTAACCCATTCATCCATTCATTCATTCATTCATTTGAATTAGTAAAATTTAATAAGAGCTATTATATAAGAGGAGAAGAAGGAGGGGGGGGGGAGGTGGAATCTTCTTGTTTGAGAATCATCATCATCATCATCATCTTGCACATCTGGATAGAAAGAGAGAGAGTTCGCTTATCGTTCGTTCGTTTTGGTCTTGTGTTGGGTTGGAATTAAGCTCCAAGTCAACTCGACTCGACGTAATAACTCTCTCTCTCTCTTTCTCTTTAGTAATTAATCTTCATACATTATTATTAAAAAAAAAAAAACCTCACCCTCCTTCTATATCTTAAGTTTTCTACGTACTAATCAACTTAAAAAAAAAAAAAGATTTAATTACCAGGCAGCAAAACATTCTTTTATTATCATTTTTGGTTGGAATAATAATAATAATTGTTAATTCCAGGAGTGGCTGAATATATATTGAGTAGTGAGGGTATCCAGGCAGCCAGAAAAACAATAAAGAAAATTAAATTTGTCTTTATTTATTTCATATACTTTTGTCTACGTTTCGGCCGATATTCCGGCCTTCATCAGGACAAATGTTATTTGCCTCGAGCTTATACAGGCCCTTGGCAACTCCTGACAATGTGTTTGAGTGAACATTCGTCGGATGGCATGACTTCTGGATCACTATTGAACCAGAAGTCATGCCATCCGACGAATGTTCACTCAAACACATTGTCAGGAGTTGCCAAGGGCCTGTATAAGCTCGAGGCAAATAACATTTGTCCTGATGAAGGCCGGAATATCGGCCGAAACGTAGACAAAAGTATATGAAATAAATAAAGACAAATTTAATTTTCTTTATTGTTTTTCTGGCTGCCTGGATACCCTCACTACTCAATAATAATAATTCTTTTATAAACTCATAATTACGTAGGATTTCCTGGATTTTAGATTTGATTTTCAATTTAGTTTAAGTAAGAAGAGGTCCATAATATATATATCTTCTACATCCTTTGGAAATGGTTTTTCATTCGTGTTTTAT
>JAKCPI010014430.1:0-24796 GCA_023213315.1 Euborellia annulipes | reverse complement strand
GAAAGTAAAAATAGTTTATGTTAAAAGAGAGGTGAAAGAAGTAACTGTCCTCAGTCATCTAAAATATCTGATAGAAGAGCAAAGTGTGACTCTTTCGAGAAGCCAAGAGCCTCAAGATTTTTATGAGTCTTCTGTTTCTTATCAAAACCGAGCTTTAAGAAGATACCATGCTCAAAAGGCGCCCTCTATCCCTCCCTAAGCACACCCCCTGAGATATACTGACAGACACGTACACGCACACACATATACGTTAAATATACAGTATTGTTCGTTTTTTGATTGAGGACGACACACCCCCAAGACGAAGAAGAAGATGAAGGAACGTTTAGATCGCTATCTCTTCAATCAATGTCAATAAAAAAGAAGACGGGGCAAAGAATATAGAAAATTATAATAATGATAAAGCCTTCTTCTCTCGATTTGAGGTTGGAATTTGAAAGTGTAGAAGATAAACATTTGCTGAAAGAATTCTTTTTTTTTTTATTGAGAAATATTTTTTTGTAAAATGATCGATTAATGTGATTAAAGAAAAAAACAGGGTTAGTTTCGATTTGAATACATATCTTTTTTAGTCATGTCTTTCTCACAATTTGCGAGAAAAAAAAATATCTGGTGTGACTGGTCGGCTAATTAAAAAAAAGAGATCTTGCAATATATTGCCTTACCGCCAGTTAATTATTTATTTATTATCATATTTCATATATAGAAATTGAGCAAATTTTTTTTATTTTCCGGTTGATTAGCTCCCCCTTTCGAGGAGAGAAAAAATAAAAAAAACTCCATCAGATTCGTCATCCCTGATTAAAAAGAAAATGGAGACAATTTCCCATCCTTCTTTATATCCAAATCTATTCTTCCATCCGATTTCGTTATGCCAATTTGTTCTCTTTTCTTTACCCAATTTGCTGACTAATCATCGAAATAAAGAAAAAGAATCAGGATTATCATCATCAGCGAGATGAAATTTAATTCGAAATGCAGGTGTTTATCCCACCGGCTGTTTCGAAAGACGTGACTTTAAGTCTCAACTGAGGAAAATTAAAATGGACGCAACCATCAACGTCGTTAAGAAAAACAATAAAGCCCATTGAAATTTATTTTTAGAATAGGATAATCATACTGACTGGCTTTTTGATAAAAGAGCGAGAGAGAGTAGAATGGTATTGCAGCCACAGAGGGAAAAATGAAAAATTATTTTAAAAAAAAAATGGAATTTTTCATATTTCCTAAATTTTACTCATCAATAGAGACCGATATTTTATGCAGTACATATGCCATATAATATAATATGCAGTTTAATATAATATGCAGTAGAAAGTATTAAAATATGCAATATAAATGATAAATAAGTAAATGACTTGAATGCAAATCATTATCAAATTAGAACCATAGTACTAAGGTGGAATGAATGATTTAAATAAATAAAAAATTTGTTTTCCGGGACAATTGCCGGGTTCTATTCAACAGCTATCTTTCGTATGGTTTTTTATTTTTTACTTTCTCTTACCTATGTATATATGTAATATATATATAGAGAGAAAGTATTGGATTCATGTCAAAAATTCGATGTCAAGATTTTGATGAATATACACGTTTTGAGGTCCCCTGAATCAAAAAAGTGGCTTTCGCGACATGGTCTGTCTGTGTGTCTGTGTGTGTTCAATTTTAAGAAAGAAACAAATAGAAGTATGGTGGCTGTGGATAAAGTTGATTGGAGAAGGGCAGGTTCAGCCAAATAAAAAGCCTTTATATGCTTCTCGACTCCGGAGACGTCTCGAAACGTCTCCGGAGTCGAGAAGCATATAAAGGCTTTTTATTTGGCTGAACCCGCCCTTTCTCCAATCAACTTTTAAGAAAGAAATTTTATATATACTCTCTAAAAACGAATTAGTAAAAAACTACTAATTCATAGTGGATAGTCACTTTTTTAAGATGTGCAAAGTAGACCACCCGTAAATAGTGGATATCCACTTTTTCAATTAGTAAAAATTATTAATATGAAAAATTCACTAATTGAAAAAGTGAATTTTTAAAAAATAATGACAAAAAAAAGAATCGTTTAAGATATATGATATAAGGTGCGATGACACCGGGACCTTAACTTGTGTTTACTGACTTGAATTCTAGCCAAACCCACTTAAACTTGACTTACTCTTACTTCTCTGTTATTTGGTATATAAGTATGTCGCTGATGTTAACAATGCTCTTTACTTGAATGTTACTATATTCCTTCCCAGCAATTTATTTCTAAATAAACTTAATAAAACTAATTATCGTTATATCAAGAAATATATTTACTAAATTTTAAGTAAAAATATTTCTTAATTGACTATTTAAAAATTAATATTTTATTAATTTAAAAAATTTGGAATCTATTTGTTTTGGCTTAACATATATTTCCTGCAATTTTTAACAAAAAATACAAGTTATCTCAATATTATTATTTATTTGTATTATTATAACTTAAATAAAGCCTTATATTGCCAAAAATGTCTTTATTAAGGAACCGATCAAACAGCTGGTCGGCCATGTTGGCTTCTCAGACAGCCGGAATTGAATGAACTACTTTTTGAATTAGTAAAAATTCTACTAATCTAAAAGTAACCAATAAATTTACTAAATATATTAGTAGATTCTACTCAAAATGACTAAATTTGATGTAATTTTCTTACCTACTGTTTGAATAAGTAAAAATTCTACTAATTCGTTTTAAGAGAGTAAGTTAAACACCCCCCGGGAGCGTGAAAATAAGCTTTTAATCAAAATCGGCCAAAGAGTACTAGTACTTTTACTGATGTACTTTTTGAGTTTTTTTCGATTTAATAATTAAAAATATTTCAGGAAATACCATATGAAGAAGGATAGCTAAGTGACTATATCCTGTACTGAAGATGGCCAGCCGAAATAGCTTACCTGATTTAACTTCGTTATTAAATTTTAGATTATATTTAAATATTTAATTTTTTTAATATATTTTATTATTCCTTTTTGTTTTAAATAAATAGTTGATTTATTTATTATTTCTTTTTTTATGAATTATTTTATATTCATAGTTTTAGAAGTAATAAATAAATAAATTTTAATTAAATTAATTAAACATACAATAAAAAGTAGATAAAAAAAAAAATATATATTTAACTAACTAATAATAAAAACGTTCCTACTCGTCTAGAGTGAATATATCTTTGACAGGTGGGTCTAGAGGTCATGGGGTTGGCCACCCAACTAAAAAAAATTATTTTAATTATATAATAAATAGGGAATACTAAGGCGACTATTAAGAAAAAAAATGGCTTTTCTTATATTTTATATATAAATCATTTTATTTAAAGATAAACTTTACTTCTGGTAAAATTATATCTATACTTAACATATCCCCTGCCCCATCCCTTGATCGAGAGGCTAAAGTTGTTGACAAATGTAAGAAGCCAAGCAGGGGCGTATATAGAAATTTTTTCGGGGGGGGGGGGGGGGCTGATCTCAAAAATCTTTCCCGTCCGTAAATATATTTTACCATTTTTTTTTAGAGACGCAAAATTTTTGCCGCCCGCGGAACATTCCCTCTTTTGCGGAACCAAAATTTTGCTGCGGGGCCGAGCAAACATTTGGGGGGGGGGCGAGACCCATTATTGTCTCTATATCCCTATATATGTATATGCATTTGAAAAATTTCGGGGAGGACCCGGGCCCCCTCCCTTGTATACGCCCCTGAAGCTAAGGAGCTTCTGCTTTCCAGCTTTTTTCCCAAAAGGTCAAATGAGATTCGTATAGCCTACTAAAAAAAAAAGCTCGAACAAAAAACGGTGCCCCGGTTGAGATTTGTCCCCCCCCCCCGCCATCAAAGGCTAGTTAGGCCGCTGAGTCCTCTCTTTGCATCCTTTCGCGTGTCCCAGGCTGGGAATCGATGCTCAAAATCTAACGGTAAAAATAATTAAATAAAGGTGGTAAATCCCTAAAAAAAATGTATTATTAAAAAAAAAAAAAAATTTGGGGCAACTTAATAAGCCAAATCGCTTAACGTCTACGTTAATTTTAAACCTTTACTAAATTGCATACCCTTTAATAACCTCTACCGTAATCCATATTGGGAATCGATCAAAAAGTAAAAATAAATTTAGATGGTAAATGACTTGATTGGAAAATAAAGCAATACGCCTGCATTATAAAGTACGCAACCCGAAATGTTAGCCCGCTGTGATGGTTCGCTAACCTTAGGGATTTGGCAGTTTATTTGAATAAATACGGACTTATTCATTTGAAATAGGCTATATATAATTTATCGACTTATGTCGTCTTATGTTAGTCGCCTAGGATCTCCTAACTCTATCTTATTCTAATAATAATGCCAAAGTTAATTTATCTTGTCAAATCTCATCCCAGGTTAATTTAGGGGATGATTCATGATTTTTTTTATTATTATTACAACTTTAAGAAATTTAGTTTTCTTCAAGAAAACTTATTTTCAAATTGTGTCTTCTTCTTTTGACATTTCTAGGTTAAAACGTATAATAGTCAATTTGCTTAAACTATTTTAGATATATTCATGTATATAGGTATCATTAAATATAATAGTTTTATGGAATTGCTAGAATGAAAAGAGAAATAAAATTTGTCGTTTTTAATAAAGTTGTATTAGAAATAAATCTTTTTTATTCTAATATAAAACTACTTAAAGGGATAATATGATAATAATATAGGCCTACGATCTTTTCTCTAAATGCTAGCACAAAGTATGTTGTTTGCGTGTGTTAATTTAATCTTTTTTATAACAAAAATTTAATATGATGTTAATCCACGACTATTAGCAGGTGGCTCAAATAAAAAAACAAAAAGAAAATCATTCAAAAAGTTTATTCGGGAGGGGGGGGTATTTTGTATTTTTATTGTTATGGCGTGAAAGTCAAAACAAAAATAATAAAAGGGGGGGGGGGGTTTGAACGAACCGGTCAATTCAATTAATTTTTTTACTTATATATATATATAGAGAGAAAGTATTGGATTCATGTCAAAAATTCGATGTCGAGATTTTGATGGATATACACCTTTTGAGTCCCCGTGTCCAAAAAAGTGGTTTTCGCGACATGGTCCGTCTGAGTGTGTTCATTTTAAAGCATGAAGGAATTGGGCTAGGAGGTTGAAATTTCATATTTATGTTAGGCAACCCCAGGTTTTTTTTTGATTTTTTCAAAATTCGCTCCAACGATTTTGATTAAAATTCAAAAATCAATTATTTTTTAGATGCTCTTTAAAATGTACCGGTATACTCTCATTTTGCCATTGAAATCTTCTGAAGACCACTTTACTTTTGTACTTCATTGGAAGGATAGGAAAAATTGTTGCCATGGTAACAATATTTTCCCTACTTATAAATTTTACATCTTGAAATTTGAATGTACCGTACTGTCGAGAATTAGATATATGTCGACACAAAAATCTGCTGTGACATGCACAGAACACAACTTTCGATTACCGGAGGTAAGAGAAAGTTGCGTGCTGTTCGACCATTCACACCAGATTTTTATTTTTAAAGTCTTTTTCGGCATCTGATGCCCAGCGCTTATTTATTTCACTTGATTTTTTTGATTTATCGCATGAGACGGGATGCAAACCCAAGACCTTTGGCACCAGAAGTTAATAGTCTACTTCTAAGTCATAGATCAAAGGCAATTCAATTACTTTAAAATTAAGCCTTATATATCTTAAATTAGAGAAAAAATTGCATGAATAGAAGAGCTTGGAGTAGGAATAAGAACTAAAAAATTCCTTTTATTCTACAAATTTTTTGTATTTATTTGATCAGATTTTTTAAGTCTTTCTCGGCATCTGAGACCATTCAGTTTCTATCTGTGTTTATTTAAGAACTTTATAAATACGAAGGGAAATCCTTAAATTAAGAAGCAAGAATTTTACCTCTGCAACAAGAGTTTAAACGCTTATATAGGCCTACTATTGGAGTAGATATGGGAGGCTCAGTTCATCCCCTCTAAACATCGGCTATAATTTTTGAATTACTACACCGCTGAAATATCAAGGGCGGAGTTTCTCGTTTTGGGGGGGGGGGGGGGGTAAACTGGTGTAGCTGCTCGCATTCAAAATTTTCTTTTTTTTCGGTAATTTAAAAGTCTATTATGTACTTGTTTACCAGAATTTATATACAAATCAAATTTTTAATTATTAATTTTTAAAATTTTATATTCAAAATAAAATTTAAAATATCTTCGAGGGGGGGGGGTAATTACCCCCTTTATCCTCCTCCGTGTGTAATATATCAAATTATATTTCTCTTTCCTATGAAAACAGATTGAGAAATTTTATATAGCAGTCAATTTAGATATTTTAAAGAGGTCACTTAATATCTTCCTATATTTATTTTAATAATATTGTGATTAGTTTTGCTTTCTCTCTTCACGTTTTGTGGTCACCCTTGATAATTACTTAAAAACTTGTGGTCTCTGTTGGACCACAAATATAAATTTTTTTTATATACCTCGACCGATTACTAAAAGGAATTTTAAATGATCTGAATTTTTAGATTGAAGCTCACCCTTTAATTTTAATCATAATGATATTCTCTTATATATCTTATTTAAATAACCATTTTTATTATTTTGAAATTTTGTAATCTATCAATTTTTGTCTTGAAATTTTCGCCAAAAAAGTTTTTTATTTCCTTCCATTTATAGTTTGATTAGTGGATAATAATTTCACTTAAGTGACTATTTCAACACTCATCACTATATATGCTTCCACGTGTCCGATTTTTTTTTTTTTTATAATTAATATTAGAAAATAAATTTCAAAAAAAAGGTCATGTCAGAAATGTTTTTTTATTTTGGGAGTTATCAAGAGTTAATCATTCATTCCTTTCTTTTTTTCCCCATTTTAACAGACAGACAAACATAAATGGATATATAGCAACTTTCTAATAATTAAAATATAAGATTTTGACTGCGCGATTTCCTAAACTTTCCATCCTCAAATATTTTGAAAATTAGTGATAATAATTAAGACGTGTCTCTCCTACGCTGGTCCGCATTTTATAACACTCTGTTGAGTGGAAGGCAATTTAAAAAAATATCTGGTGTGACAGCTGATTTTTTGTGTCGACATATATTTAGTTTCCGACAGTAAGGTACATTCGAATTTTTCTCCTATCTTTCCTATCAAGTACAAGAATGCCTGAACCCACAATATGTATATTAATTACAACGGTTATCGTCTAAAGTCTTAAATGGCCTAAGTTGCCGAAAGACTTTGGGAATGTGTGTGTGAGTGTGAGTGAGAATGAGAAAAAGTGTGAATGTTTAAAAAAAAAAAAAAAAGTACAAGAGTAAAGAAAGTGGCCTACAGAGGATTTCAATGGCAAAATAATAATTTACATTTCAAAGAGCATCTAAAAAATAATTGATTTTTGAATTCTAATCAAAATAAAAAAAAACTGAAAAAGTCCATCAGTAAACTACTAGTACTCTTTGGTCGATTTTGTTCAAAAGCTTCGTGTCACGTCCCACGGGGGTGTCTAACTTAAATATAAAATTTCAACCTCCTAGCTCTTTTCGTTCTTGAGATATTTTGTTCACAGCACACAGATAGACAGACCAGGTCGCAAAAACCACTTTTTTTGGATTCAGGGGACCTCAAAACGTGAAGATCCATCAAAATCTCGACATCGAATACATGAATCCAATACTACATATTAACATATATATAGAGGTAAGAGAAAGTAAAAATATTGTTCAATTTAAAAATATTGGAAATAAAATAATAAAAATTCGTCCCCTTATAGAGAAAACTTTATTTAATGTTTTTGATTTTTGCTTTCTCTTCCCCATATATGTAATTTAGAGAGAAGTCAGGGTTTTAATGGAAATACACGTTTTGAGGCTACCTGCAAATGGTCTGTTTTTGTTAAAAAAAAATCACAATTAGGAAAAGAGCTACGAGGTTAAAATTTGATAAGGTAAAGGCACCAGTAGTGGACCATTTAAGAAAATTTTTTATTAATTTTCAGCACAGAATTTTTATTTTAATAAAGAAACTGCTGGTGGAAGGCTTAAATTATTCACTGATATTTCTTTATTAAGAATATATAAGATACACTTTTATAAAGTTTTCCATTTTAAATAAATAAATATAAAACCATCTTAATTCGTTGGAGCTAGTAGTGGACCGTCTAAAACCTAATAATAGACCATGTTCAGCGCCAGTAGTGGACCCTCATCAATTAATTTTAATTTAGCCATTTAACTTGTTAGATTAAATGACTATGAGGATAAATGGAATAAAACGGGATAATAAAGTCAGGGACGTCATTTGACAGAGGGGGGGGTAGGAGGCATGTGCCCCCCCCAAAGCTTTGGAAAAAAATAGTAAATTCTGAGCTTAGCCCCTACATACAAACAAACTCACTCTCTCTCTTTATAAATAAGTATAGAAGATGTTCTAGATAAAAATATAGAGGTATATAAAATATATTATCTGTTTAAATGTACTTTTTTCAAGAGCTCTTTTTCTCTTGAATTTTTTTCTTCATTCTTTAGTTTCCTTTCAGTAGCTTTTTCTATCTTCAACTGTTCAAGATCTTGCTTTTTCTTCAAATTCTTTTTAAATATTCTTGGGGAAGCTTTCCTGAAACTACCGAAAGTATTCTTTCTGATGCTTCAATAGTTTGGATCAGTGACTCAGAAACAGTGAACTCATTACATGAAGGCCTATCCTCTAATATCGGCTCTTCCAAGAGTACATCAGTTTCTCTCTCTTCAGTGCTGACTTGGTGGATGAATCTAGCTCTATTTTAGTTTTCTTCCAAAATAAGTATAAAGATAAGTCATGAGTAGAGACCGGACAAAAAAGCAAAAAAAATGGAAAAAAGTGCTTAAAAAAGCATAAAAATCTTGAATAATAAGTTGTTAAATAAGCATAAAAGTTGAAAAAAAGCATCTAATAAGCAATTTTTACTCATACCAATGGCGTATACAAATTTTTTTTTAAAGAAAAATTGCGAAAAATTTTGTTTTTGCGGAACCAAATTTTTTCACCCTGATGAAAAATTTTTTTTCAGGGCTATATTTTTTTCGCACTGCGGGGTTTTTGAAATTTTTTTTGGGGGGCGGGCCCCCTCCCCCTTATATACGTCCCTGGTGTATGCGTGTGTGAATGGGAAAAAAGTGTTTTTTATTAAAAAAAAAAAAAAAAAAAATTATAAATATTCGTAAAATAAGTTCAAATAAGCATGAAAGGGAAAAAAAAGCATGAAAACTCAAAAAAAGCAAAAAAAGCATAAAAAATGCAATCTCAATGCACTTAGTTTTTCCTAATTCGTATAGAAATTAAATATCTAATGGTTGCTTATAAAATTGAGCAATAAGCATTTTGCTTAAAATCCGGTCTCTAGTCATGAGGATCTCCGGACCATGGACTGCATGTTGGCACAAATGAGTTTATTTTATCTGTGCCTATTTTGTCCTCTATAAATTTTAAGCCATCTTTCAGATATTTAACCCGTAGATTTTTGGACATGTTATATTGATCATCTTGCCTTTTATTTTTAGTTTATTTTTTTCATTTTGGCCATTTCATTTTTGCATTTTATTAGTGGACCATATCATAAACTAATGGTGGACCATGGGGTCTACTACTGAAATACGGTTAGTTAGCACTATAATTATTAGGTCTACATAATTTACTGGCTGCCAGAACATCATAATTAACATTATAAAACAAAAATAAAAAATTCTAATTAATTCAGAAATGGACCGCCCCGGTCCATTTCTAGATAATCTGTAAGATTAACATACCAGTAATGGACCACCCCCTCCCTACTGTTCAAGATAAGGTTATATAGTAAAATATCGACTATTATCCTAGTTTATTATTCTAAGAATAAATATATATATAATCTTTCCTTTAAATATTTTGTGGGTGCTTAATATTTTAATATAGACAGCCAGCGATCCTTAACCAAAATGACTAGGAAAGAGCAATGTATAGTATGTCTTGCAAAACGCTGGACATAAAATGCGATAAAATGATAAAGTGATGAAGCGAGCATGCGCAAACTGCAAGAACAAGAAGCCAGATAACGTAACTTGAATATACATATAAAATCAACGCTGCAAAAAATACCTAATCCTTATTTTATCAAAATCTCTGCCAAAAGGTCCATTACTGGTGCATGGTCCATTACTGGTGCCTTTACCTTACTTATATTGGGTACTCAAAAATAAGCTTTTAAATGAAATCGGCCGGAAATACCGGTAGGGCCTACTACCTGGAGCCATGTAAACTTTCAAACAATACTATAATATTTTTTTTTCCTTTATTCTCGGCCTTTTGGCGCTAGCAATTCGGCCCTGACTTGTATACAATATAATATTATTACAAAATGCTTATGCCAATATTAAACAGTATCAAACATAGATGTCTATAAAAATATACGCTATATAAAGTACACTGAATGAAAAACATTTTACAAATAAATACAGTACTCAAAACAAACATATACTATACTAGACGCAAAGCCCCGCCTTCGGCGGGGGCTTCCGTCTAGCCGGGGGCTGCGCCCCCTGGACCCCTGCTCGCCTTCGGCTTATATACATACCGGTACATACAAAGATTTTCCCTTTTCATTTTTATATATAGAGACTATTTTAACGGTTAATTATTCATGAACTTAAGATTTTTTGTGAATCATATCCTTTCCGGGACTCTCCCGGTACACAGACAAAAAAATTTACGCCGATATTTTAGAATTAAAAATGTAAATAAATAAAAAAAAATCGTAAACATGGGTAAATATTTATATTTTGTTACCATGGCAACCCTTTCTCCTAATTTTTATTTTTTTCTTATTTTAACGGTTAATTACTCATTAACTTATTGTTATTTGTGAAACAAAACCTGTCCGGGACTCTCACAAACATACACAGAAAATTTCATCATAATTGGTTCAGTCGTTTAGGAGGAGTTCAGTCACATACACACGTACAGAAGAATTATATATATAAAGAATAACCTAAGTCACTATATACACTTTACAAGGAAACATAATATCTAAACTAAAAGTCTCTTAAAATATAATAAAATAACGATATATCAGATATCCAAATTATTTAATTAAACATTCATTGGACTGCATGGGAACCGAACCCAGATCTCTTGGCCTTTTATCAATATTGACATTGTCAGAAGATCTTTGTTCAAAAATTTGACTTCTAAACTTCTGATATTTATTTACAAATTGTCATCACATCACACAACTTTCGATTGTCGAAAGAGTGTGCGGTCAGTCACATCAAATTTTTTAAATCTCATTAAGTTTTGGATAGAGTTTTGTAGTTTATTTATTTTTTTTTTAATATCCTCCCCCTTCCTCACACTAAATTAATTAATATTTAAATAAATGGCAAACAAAATAAACTCTCCCTGATCTGATTGGTATTTTTCTATAATTAAATTTCTAATGTTTTGATAATAATATTGATAATTAGATAGTGCTATGATAGTCTTGAGCAAATAAGAGGGAGAGGGTCCTATCTATTTGATTAATTTTCAACAACAGAAAAATTTTAAATTAATTAATCAAAACGCGGAGAGGAGAGATGGAGACAATTTAAGATAAACAACAAACGGGGAAATTATATAAACAAAATTCCTCCCTCCTCTTCATCCAAGTGTTTATATAAAGGGTCAAGAAGACATTTCGAGAGAGCGACAGAAGGTCATCATCGGTGGTCCAAGTAAGGGGTTAATTAAATCATCATTAATTGATATTTGTATTACATTCCCTCTTCAAATAGAGATTTTTTTAAATTGTATAATTGAGATAAAACAATGGAGCCGCCAGCAAACCAGAAATTTCTCTGTATATACAATAGGGGTATCACTTTTTTACAACCTCGTATCCGCACATCAAAAACATCCTTTAAATGTAGAATGGCTTCTCAATTTTATAATTTATAATACGCTCCTCAGTGGATATTTAAAAAAATTCAATTAATTTACTTTCTCTTATCATAATATGCTTATTAACTGGTCTCATAGAGGTCATATTTTTTCCATCGCCTTTGAACATTGAGAATTTTCAAGATTTTCCTAAAATTCCCTTTGTTTTCGTCCACAAGGGACTAAATTAATTTCAAATTTCAATAAAACTAGAAATTTATTATTTAGAATCTTTTATTGCTTAAAATTACCTCAAATAATACATAATTAATAGAACGAATAGGAATAGATTAAATTGTTTCTTCTGTCAAAGTTCCTCAGCATAAATCTGTTCATATTTCTTTTTCATTTCATATTATTATTTGTCAATCGTATTTTTCAGTTCAATTATATAAAATTATATTTAATTATATTTATATTTATTATTATATTTATTTTATATTTATTATGTTTATTTATATTTATATTATATTTATTATATTTATATTTAACAGACTTTTTTTTTGCCAAAAACAGACTTTTTACAGATTATTTGACTTTTAAGGGGACTTTTTTCCGAAAATAAGAGACTTTTTTTCGCTCTCTACTTAAAAATAAATGAGCTTTTTCAACTTTAGTTTTCTTGAAAAATAAATACAGAGATAAACTGAAGGTTTATGCGATTTAAGGCTAAAACTATTCAGTTTTCACCCAAATATTGACGCTTTTTAGGCATAAAACAAGTTCAAAAAGCATTGACTTTTTTCAAACCTAGTTTTTAAGATTGCTTTTTGTTCTTGATACAAAGTAAATGTAATAATATCATTTTTTTAAAGTAATTTTGTACCAACCTATTTTACTTACACATACACGCACACATACCCAGTATGTTTTTTTACGGAAAAAGTGGGCCGCACATCAAAAAAGATTGGGAACCGTTGATTTAGATAATGTCAGTGGTGTTTAAATTAAAATTACAAATTCTCAAAATAGGTACTATTTTGTTTGTATTTATCATTAAATACATATTTAGAGATTTTGTAATTTTAATTCGACATTCTTCAACCTGTAGATTATTTTAAACAAGTTCTGGAGACATTTTTAAACAAACCTTAGGATATGAAATTATTAGATAGTAATTTAAATAATTATTTAATAAAAAATGACTAAAAATAATTTTCTTTTGTTCTAGGCCTTCGTTAAGGTTCCGGAGCCTATCAACATTCTTGGTAAGTTTTATAATTTTTATTATTTGTTAAAAAAAAAAACTCGGATTTTATTTTATTTTTAATTAAATTCTAATTTTTTTATTAAAATAATTCACTTTTGTTGTTTGCTTGACTCAAGTGGATATTAAAAAAAATATTTAAGCTATAGGCTACCCTTTCGGGCTATTAATATTATAAAACCATTTTATGTGATTATATCTTGATACCTTATCGGTTTAAAAGAAGGACGTTCTAAGTGTCAAAATATTTTCAAATATTAATATTAAATAACTGTCTTCTCCAATATTCAATAACTACCTGGATCGTATTTAACGAATTATTAGGGAGCCCCCTACTTATTTCCTCCCCTTTTCGTTAATTATAGGGCCATTAATAAAATTTGGGGGGATGAAAAGGAATATTTTAGCCTTAACATTTCTTCAGAAGGTCTAGAGCAGTGTTTCCCAACCTTTTGAAGTCCACGGCACCCCAAAGGGGCGTTGGTAATAACATTACACACTAGGGGCACCCTCCCTGCTGAAAATTTTTTCCCCTCCCGTAAAAAGTAAAAATCATTTTAGCTTTTTTTTAGCAAAAAATTTTTTCCGTATCTTTATTAATTTTTTTTATTTATCTAAATATCTCGCGGCACCCCTTAGGCATTCTCGCGGCACCCTTGGGTGCCGGGGCATACCGGTTGGGAACCACTGGTCTAGAGAAGTGAAATGTTTAAAAACATTAACATTTGGATCCAAGGGGGGATGTGAAGAGGATTTTGTCGCTAAAAATGCAAAAAAAACATTAAAAATGATCGATTTTTTCACAATTTTTTCACTGATTTTCTACATATTCCAGCTGACATACCCACCTCACCCTTCCTTAAACATCCCTCAACTAAAAAAAAATATATAGGATAAAGCGGGTGGGGATTAATTAAATAAGTCTTTTTAAATTTTTTTCACTTCGAATGTATTCCTAATAAATAAATAAATACAAAAAATACTTGAAAGTATTTTATTTAAGGTTGATAAATGAAGTGAGTCTTTTTATAGTTATTTAATTTCGAATTTATTCCCAACGGAATAAAACCCCGTTAGTTTGCAAGTGAATAGAATTTTTATAAATCGATATTTGATAATTTTTTTCTTGGGCGCTCAGAGAGGAATGCTACTAGAGCCTGCTTGCTTGCTGCCTACCTGTCAGGCTGTCTTTAAATTTATTTGAGTCGAGCCAAGAGTCATTCGGTTTCTCTTTCTCTCTCTCTCGCGTGTGTTTAGTTTATTTTATATTGTGTTGTGATTTGTGCAAATAAGACATTCATCCCCCAAACTCCCCACCTGGTCATCTTATTATTAAGGTAATGAATATTTTCACATCTCATTTGCATAACGAATTAAAGTAATTTTGTATTTTATTTTTCTCTCTTATAATATAATGATAAAATTTTCCAATTTTCTAAATATAACTCTATGATGAATTCGTGTACCCCAGAGGGAGGGTGAGAAAGGGTGTAAAACACCCCTTCTAATAAACAAAATAGTTTTTTTCTTTAAAAATGAAAATTAAAATAGAAAAATATTTTTTTGTAAGTTTTTTACATTTAAGCAATGATTTATTTCCCTCCCTCCTCACCCTCCACCCTTCTTCTATAATATTTAATAAGAAATTATTAAATAATTGAAAATATAAATTCCTAAACTTTTATCTTTCGTTAGTGGCGTAGTAATAAGTGAGATTTTTGGAGGCGGAATTTTTCTTTTTCACTGTCTGAAAGCCTGATTTTCTTAAGCAGTTTCTCCACTCGCCTCCCCTAATTATAAGTGTAAAAATTCAGATGATTTTTTTTTTTAATTAGCTTACGTTTCTGTGTCGTAACATGCCACAAGCCTGTAAATCCGTTCTTCGTTTCATGAATATATTTCCTTTGTAGTTTTAGATATAATTCGATCCCCCCTCGGCTCATGCATCCCCTTATAGATATTCATTAATTCACATTCAATTACAAAAATAAATTAATGAATAAAATTGCATTTGTTTTTCTCATTAAAATCTTTTAGAATTTTATATAAAAATTAATTTTATTTCTGTTTGTTTAAAGGCCACCCCCTCCCTCCCAAGTTATTTTCCCACTCTACAAATTTTCTTAAAACTTTCAATTTTCTTGCCCCTTGAGTAAAGGGTAGTCTACCCCATGTAAATTTTTCTTTAAATAAATTTGGTTTTTATAAATGTCATATTTTTACTGATTATTTTACTGATGTATTTACAAAAGCGTAACTTTATATTTCATAGATTATAATTTTTTTCAAACTTTGACAAGAAGTAATTTCTACCTTTATGCCTATATAAAATATGGAAATATTGAAGGACATACGTAGAAGAATGAAGGATGTTTAAGGGTGATGTGGATCTGTCAGCTGGAATATGTAGAAAATCAGTGAAAAAATTGTGAAAAAATCGATCATTTTTAATGATTTTTTTGCACTTTAAGGGACAAAATCCTCCCCCACATCCCCCCCCTTGGATCCAAATGTTAATGTTTTTAAACATTTCACTTCTCTAGACCTTCTGAAGGAATGTTAAGGTTAAAATATTCCTTTTCATCCCTCCAAATTTGATTCATGGCCCTATAATTAACGAAAAGGGGTGGAAATAATTAGGGGGCTCCCCCCAATAAAAAACGGTAGGTAGTGGGGGAAAACGGAGGTCATATTTATATTTAGGAGGTCATTTTACTTAAGAATCTGAAGGAATTTTCTCGGGGCCGAAAAAAAAGTTTCATTTTGCCTCACAGTGTCACCTACCAATGAATGTCCCATAGTAAATAACAAATTTGATTATTTTTATTCTTATATCTAAGAAATTTTATGAATGAGTTGATCCATTTTCTTTAAACATAAAAACACTATGCAACTCATAAATCATAAAAATTTCATTTTTTTCCTCTGTCGGTTTTTTTTTTTTATTAATGTCTCAACACCTTATTTATTTCTATTAGACACTGTCCTGATTCTTTATTTAAGGGCATGGTGTGCTTTTTTCAAATGATTTAAACGATACAATAATTTATATAAATATATTCATTCCAAAAACGGAAAGACTTTCTTAAAACAACCTGTTCTGTTAAACTGTATAAAAAAATACAGTTTAACTGTATTCTTTCATAATGTTTATTTATATTACTTTCTTAAAGCTTTTTTTTTCTATATAAAAAAGGGTTCATATCTTTATTAATTAAATTTTTTAATTTATTAAAGAGATGGATCATTTCTATTCATTACGTTGATTGGGGGGGGGGGGGCCAGCAAAAAAAAAAAAAAACCCCCCCCCCCCAAAATGAAACCGCCACTGCGTTGTTATAATTTCAAGGGAAAGTGGAAACGTCAAAAATTCCTATCAAAATTTTTATTGGTGATAGAGTGAGAAGAGAAAATAGGCCTATTCAGTCAATTTTATTTATTATTATTATTTTTTTTTTTCAAATTAACACCCTCACGATTGACGTTTCGCACATCCTCAGACCTCCTGATAATTACTTTGATTATTATCAGCGGGCTCTGATGAAAGCTTAAACCTGGGAACGAAATCTCGCACGTGAGGGTGTGATTTTAAATAAAAAGAAATTGACTGTAAAATTTTTATTATTACTTTCTCTTGCCTATATATATATTATGTATATATATATATATGAGAGAGAGAGAAAGTATTGGATTCATAAAAATTTTTTTAACAAATTATTGCCTGCAAATGTAAATTATCATACTACAATTTATACAAGTTATAACGGGGTTTTTTAGACATTTTTTTTTGTTTATTATTACTATTCAAATATTATGTGTAGATATCTTATGTTCTGAAGATGGCTGTTGAGTTGGGCCGAAACACTATATACATCTGCCAAGAACTAATTAATTATTAAAAAAATTTTAATAATTTTTTCGTTATAAATATTGTACATACCATCCGTAAATCCTCCTCCAAGAAAAAGAACTACGAGTTGGAATCATGTCAAAAAATCGATGTCGAGATAGATATACAGGTTTTGAGTTGCTCTAATCTCAAAAAAAGTTGTTTTTTTTTCGAAAATTCATAAATCAATTATTTCTTTAAAATGTTTATCCTCATTTTGCCCTTGAAATTTTTTGAACCACCCTTTAATCTTATACTTCATAGGAAAGATAGGAGAAATGGTTGGCATGGTAACAAAATATAAATATTTTCCCAAATAAATTTTACATCTTGAATTCAAATGTACCGTACTGTTGGAAACTAAATATATGACACCTGGTCTAACAATTACCTTCGGTAATCGAATGTTGTGTGCTGTGCGACCAGTCACACCAAATTCTTTTAAAACTTCAGCTAGTTTAACATTTTTGTTATTTATTCTAGAAACTAATTGAAAATTCACAATTATTTAGTAAAATGCAAATTTTTTATATTGAATTTCTTGTAATTTGATTCACTCCCTAATCCTACTTAAATATATAAATAATATTGGCATTAATATGTGTGAATTGTCCCCTCAACCACCCACCCAATCACCTCCAGTTTAGCTGCCATTTTAATTCGTCCCGTGACGTGGCATGAGGGGTCGTAATTCGATAAATATTAATGAATTGGTGGTTGGTTGTTGGAAATGAACCAGCAGCCTCCCCCTCTCCACTGTCCCATACACATACACAATGTGATTGACCATTATTGTATTCCGATCAGGCTGAATGAATGAATGAATGGACGGCGTGGTGCTCACACTAAGTTAATATTATTCCCCCTCTCTCTCTCTCTCTCTCGCTCTCGTGTATAGGATTAATTTGATTTAAATTTGTATCAACAGACACACGAACAAAACGACTCATAGAACGAAGGATAAATATTTGTTAATATTTACATTACAAAATAGTAGAGGGGGTCGTTAGAATTCAATGATCAACTCAGATTACTAATGCTAATATTATTTACTTTTGAGAATGATCATAAAATTTAGGGATAAAATATTTTTATTGTTCTACCCCTTCCCTCTTTGTTTTAATTAAAAAAAAATTTGATGTGTCTGGTCGCACAGCGTTGTTTTGATCTTGTCGTAGAAGCGTTTGTGTGTTGAATATATATTTATTCAATAGCAGTATATTTTTAAAAGTATTAGAAGTCATTCGGCTGCTTAACATTTATTTATTTATTTTTTTTTTTGCTTAGCATTTTGACTTTAGGTCCATTCTAAGCGAGCGTTTTTTACGCGTTTTCAACGCTTCAAAAATAGAATATTGTAAGAAGTAGAAGAAGAATAGAAACGCGTTCATAATGCGTCAAAAACGCTCGTGTAGAATGGCCCTTAGAGTACAATTTATATTGATATTGGCCTATATATTAAATAAGTTCAAATGGCTTCTGGCAGCCTTTTGTTTCTGGGGGGCCACCTATCCCCAGATTCAGCAGAACTTGGCGTTGCTTAATTTCAAAGATCTCGGTAGCAGTTCTCTCTTCGCCAGGCATGTATATTAGAATTCAAGATGTAAAATTTATAAACATGGGAAAATATTTATGTTTATATAAGCTTATATAATTTAAATTATTATTATTATTTTTTTTTAACTCTTTTCGGCTGCTGAGGCCATTTAGGGATATGACTTTATTATATATATTTTTAAATTACAAAGTATCGATGGCTACCGGGGGACGTTCCACATTTTAATTTAAATTAACAGAATCAATTAGTTGTTATTGTTATTGTGAGCTCTTTACCAAATCTATTTGTCTTTATATGTATTAGTTATACATAAACCACTTAATTGTACTGAATTTGTCCCGTTTTCTGCCCCATATGAGGCATCTCTGTCCCTTCCAGGGCTAACTGGCATTTTGAGGCTAGAATATCAGTCGTTCATCGCAAGTGAGATCTCGTTATCCCAAAATATGATTGCTATAACTTAATTAAAACTTATCGACAATTTTGGGATTTTCGGTCGAAATTTATTAAAATTCTCACAGAAGATATTGCCTGATTTGAAAAAAAATTTATATCTGTAATGTCCATCTGGGTGGGCCACTTTTGCCGGGTATTACATTTCGCTTCCAAAAAAAAGTGTCAAAACAACCCACCCCAGTGTCATACAATTAATTATCTCTTCAATCCCACAAATGACCATGCTATCATTAAATATGACATTCTTTTCTATTAATTTGTTGTTTCGTAAGTTTCAAAACCAAGTTACGCATCTAGTTTTATAATAACTTGAGTAGTGCACACTAATAAAATTGCCTTTATTATTTTTGAAAATGTTTTTGTTGATTACATCTCTTTAATAAAAGGGAGTGTAAAGATGCTTCTGGAATAGAAAGGAGAAGGGGAAGTTCATCTTTGTTTAAGTCCACTTAAGTCTTAATAGCTGGCCATTGAGGAAGGAGGTTTGGAAAGCGAGACACATTCCTCTCTCTCTTCATTGCTTCTTGCATCATCTCTCTCTATCTTTATTGTGCCAAGAGATGGATTACTTCACACAAACACACACACACTACACATGGGCATTTAGGTATCAAAACAACATAGTGATTGAGAGATTTTATCATCTACTCAATGTGAAATCTTATTTTCATTTACCTGTAATCATTAATAGATAGCTATTTATATAATTGCATACTACTCTTTAAAAGACAGAGGAATTTTTTTACATGTTTAATAGTACAGTACTTTCTTTTAAAGATGCTCTCTCTTTTATTTAGTTTGCTTTGTGTATTTGTCTAGAGCAGAGTTTTTCAACATTTTGTAGTTCACGCCACCCTTGGGAATAACATTAAACACTAGGCCCCCTTAGCCATTCACGTGGCACTCTTGGGTGCCAGGGCACACCAGTTGGGAAGCACTGTTCTAGAGAGCTTCTCATCTTACTATGAAATTTTTAAAACTTCCCCATGAGCTTGAGGTTTTGAAATTTTGTATTTAAGCTCAATTTTGACGATCACGCCTATATTAAAACGAAATAAAAATCGATCCATTTACAGAGATACTTCATTTGAAGTTTAATCCTTAAAAATCAAATTATCTCCTTAATTATAATATAACAAATACAAATTTGCTCTATTTATTTCTTTTTAAATTTGCTCTCTCGTCTGCAGAGACCATTTAAAAGTATACCATATATATTGTATTGTATATTTATTCAAAATATGTCATACTGATGGCTACCGGGGGACGTTCAACACGCTAATTCCTTGAGTTAGCAATTCGAGGTGTCGCTTGGTATTTCTTAATCCTAATGATTGTACTTAGTGTTGCTCCTTGCCTATTTGTCTAGAGCAGAGTTTCCCAACATTTTGTAGTTCACGGCACCCTTGGGTGCCCGGGCACCACTGTTCTAGAGAGCATCTCATCTTACTATGAAATTTTTAAAACTTCCCCATGAGCTTGAGGTTTTGAAATTTTGTATATAAACCTCAATTTTGACGATCACGCCTATATTAAAACGAAATAAAAATCGATCCATTTACAGACATAGGCCTACTTCATTTGAAGTTTAATCCTTAAAAATCAAATTATCTCCTTAATTATAGTATAACAAATACAAATTTGTTCTATTCATTTCTTTTTAAATTTGCTCTCTCGTCTGCTGAGGCCATTTAGAAGTATATATTGTATTGTATATTTATTCAAAATATGTCATACTGATGGCTACCGGGAGACGTTCAACACGCTAATTCCTTGGAGTTATCAATTCGAGGTTTCGCTTCGTATTTCTTAAGGCTCTAACAGACAGAACGCGAAATTCGCGTCGCTCAGGCTACGCGCGTATTTCGCGGCGAAAGGCGTTTTTGCTAAGCCACACAGGAGCGTAATCTGGGCGTACGATCCGGTATTGTGTATATGTTTCAACAACCTTTTATTTAATGAATTTATAAATATTTTATAAATAAAGTATTATATTACGAAAGAAATAGAATATCATTGCAAAATTAGATTTTATTTAAAATCTTATTTTATTAATGATAACTTTGATTAAATATTTTTCGAGGCTTGTAAATTAGAATAAGATAATACTATTCCAATTACCTCGATTCGGACTTTTTACTAATCATAGATTGGCTGCCAACAAAAAACATATTTTATTATTTACTTTTATTTAGTTAGAGGCGAAAAAACAAGTGTTTTTAACTCTATAAGTTTTTTTATTTCATTACTCATCTTGATGATTCGCCTGTTTCGCGCGAAGGAGTTGTAAATTTGTACAACTCGAAAAAGCTGTCGCGCGAAAGAGAGCGTTTACGCCGCGTAAGTTCGCCCCTGTGTGACGGGGATGATACAGTCTTGCCTTATACAACATTTCGCGGCCTTTCGCGGCGTTGAAAAACGCCAAGCGACCGAATTTCGCGTTCTGTCTGTTAGAGCCTTTAATCGTAATGATTGTTTTTGCTCAACTCCGTTGCCAGGCCCCCGGCTATTCGTCATTAAAAAAATTTGTTTATAAAGAAAAAGTTTATTCGCCATCTGAAGGCATTTAGACCATGTCATTTATATATATAAATCTCATCTTTATATAATTTTTTTTACTTATATGCCCAATTTTCATAAAAGGAAATTTATTTTAATTTAGTTTCAAAAGTTTCCGAAATAATAGCCTAAAACGTATATCTCTCATTCTCTCCATCCACTTCTCTCTCTCGCCTGTTGTTGTTTATGGTCTCTAAGGGACCGAAACGTCATGGGAAGCAACAAATATCCCTTCTCTAATCGCTGTGGCCAAGTGAGCGTGTGACGTCACAAAATATAGCTCCAGATTGGTTTGGAAATTGGTACACTCATCACTTTGCTCTCTCGCTCTCTGTGTGTTACTCTTTTATACATTTAGCTCTACTATTTTTTGTTATAGATAGTAACTTTGATTGAAATAGATTTTTGTTTGAGAAATCTCAGTTTGTGTTCTTTGGTTAAATAGAGAGACAATCAAATCAAAATATAGAATTTTTTTTTTGGAGTTATTCAAATGGCACATTTTGTTATTCAAAACATTTTTGGTCATTGTTTTTTTCAGTTAAATTTTTGGCTGTTTTTTAAACAAGTTCTTTCCCATAAGATATTTTGTGTCCTAAATATTTTGTTACTACCCTTATTGAACAAGAGACCTGGTTGAGAAAATCAGAAATAATAGAGATTTTGTATTTAAAATTTTTTTGTATTTAATATTTTCATTTAAAATATTTTTTAAATGATTCAAGCTTTATTTTTTACTTAAAAGTAACAATTAATTATTATTAAAAAATTAATAATAGAGAAAGAATGAACAATGCATTATTAAAATTTATACAACAATTGGCCATCATTTCTTTCACTTATACACATACACACACACATATACACTTCGGGAATGTTCGGCTTTCTTCGGCACGCCCGACCTTGAGTCGACAATGAGAGCCGACGGCGCCGCCGCTGCCAGCGCCGCCGCCGCCGATGCCCCCGCGCCGCCTCAGTTGGCTTGCTGGCTTCCCGCCTGTCTATTCTATATTTGTTATCTCCTCAAAGAAATCAGAATTTTCATCAACTCGATATCTACACATCATTTGAATATGTAGTCGTCCAATTCATTGATCCAAGCTTCTTTCTCCTTCCTTCACAAACCCGAATTCCAGGTACTTTTTTTATATTTAATTAACCTCACTTTTGATTCATCTACGAGAATCAGTTAAATCTCAAAAGTTATATATTCATATATTGATTGATCTTGCCCTTATTTAATACTCCATTATTAGCCAAATATATTTTGTTTGTATACATGGGCGTAGCCAGGCATCTTGTTAGAGGGGGGTGGGGCGAGGTCCAACCACTCGTTAGGACGCGAGTGGAGTATGCAGTTAATATATATAATTATTAATTATTTTCCTTATATAAGGTCATTAAAAAAAATTCACAATGGGAAAAATATATTTGTTTTTAATAGAAAAAAAGTTTTCAGGACAAGTCAGGGGGGATTGGCCTCCCCTACTTCCCGCTGGCTACGCCCATGTTTGTATATTTATTTGTTTTTTTTCTTTCATACGAAAACATATCTCTTTTCATTATAAAAGTAAAGTCAGAGAGAAAAGTGAATTATTAGAAAATTTCAATTTTCTAGCGTTCCAATTTTATATATTTTTTTTTTTTACCTATATCTGTGCATTAATAACATGTATATAAGGTATAGCGATCATGTTAAAAATTCAAAGTCGACATTTTGATTGAAATACATGTTTTGAGAGCCGTAAATAATCGCAAAAAGGAAAAGAGCTATGAAGTTGAAATTTGATATTTAATTTGGGTACCCCCTAAACTAAACTTTTTATTAAAATCAGCCAAAGAGTACTTTATTTAAATACTTTACCACTTTAATAAGTGAATAAATAAATAAATTTATTACGACCTGCTTAGAGGCACCACTCAGTATAGAAATTTTGTATTTAAATACTAAATTCTCGTCCAAATGAAAAGATAAAATGATGATTCAATTTATATTGAAACAAATAATATTTACTTTACGTATTTGAAAAAAAAAAAACTTTGAAATGACGTCATCATTTTTATAGTCATTTATAGATTATATAAATGATTTTGACGATTAGCCATCAATGTGTGATTGAAAGCTTCGTCTGCTTGATTTGCCTGAGCACTGTTTACATTCAATATTAATAATAATAAAAAAAATCACTATAATTTTGCAAATGACATTCAATTATTGCGTTTAATGAACAAATTAATTCATAATTTGATTTCATTTATATTTTTTTTCTTTCTCATTCAAGTGTCCATTTCAACTCTGGAAATGTTTACTTCGCATTGAAATTTTATATGTCGCCTTTTGTATAGTATATTGGGGCTCTGTTGTTTTTAAATTCCACTCCCTATAGAGGCATTTCTCATTTATACTACAACATTTTTCTCTCACTCAAAGTATTTACGTAAATTGAATAATATTTATTGAACCTGATCAAGTGGAGAGGTTTTCAGCGAGTTGTTTGCTCTCTCTCTCTCTTTTGAACTGATTATAAGGCCCATATGGTTTGATTGAAGAGTGGGGGGGGGGGGGTGAAGAAAGAGAGGCTAGTGGGTCGTAATTGGGGGACATCCTGTCCCAAGCACTCATTGGATAATAATGTCTTCGTTCTCGAGATACTCCTTGCCTCCACCTCCACCTCCTCCATTAAGGTCCTATCGGCCATTAGGATCAGATACCACTATACTGGTGATGCGTCTAATCAATTAACCTGAACATATTACACACTCTATATATTAATAATAATAGGGTAATATGGCTCGTGTGTAAACCAACGCCATCTTCCAATAATTAATAATTGAGTCAATTAAATGATTTATGAGTAAAAAAATCTGATGGTGACATGTAACTAGATATTGTATTTAATCGAAATTATTTTTATCTAGGCGCTATGAATACAAATTTAAAATTTTGTACCTAATGCCTTATACTTTTATTATCTTTGAAAATGGGAGGAAAAAAAATAATAAAATAACCCAACAGAAGTTTTCTAGGAAAGGCGGAAGCAATATTTGTTTTTTTTTTTTTATAAATTAAAACGTATCGTATTAATTAATGACCTACAAAAGATATTAATATTCAGTTAATTTCTAAAAATAATCATAATTTTTTAATTTTATTAAGGTCTTTTTCGGCAACTAAGGTCATTTA
>JAKCPI010014428.1:0-13986 GCA_023213315.1 Euborellia annulipes | reverse complement strand
CTGGGGAAAAAATTGAAACAAAAAAAATAATTATAATGGTGATGGGTAGGCAGCCAGGATTAGAAATAAAACACGAAATTTTATCTCATTCTACTCGTCGACGTTTCGGGTGTTAATCGCCCCCTTCCTCAGGACCTGGTCGACAATTTTTATAAATACAATTTATAATTTTTTTTTCAATTAAAGGTCTTTTTTCTGCCCTTTAGAGCCCTTCCCTATTTATTTCAAATGATTGATAACCAATTCGATGAAATAAATTTTTCTCGCTTGGGACGGGAAGCAAACCCGAAACCCAGTATAAGTGTATTTTATTTAGAAATCAAAATCTAGAGAAAAATCACGTTGCTAGTATTTTTTATGTACTAAAAACAAAATGTATCCGATAATCGGCTACTTTCCCCTACTCGTTAAATTCGATAAATATGTATCTTCTTCTATCTTAGCCTCATTCCCGCAGTTCGGGGTAGGCGGAATGGGTTTTTTGCGACCGGAATAAATAGAACAGGCCGGCTCGTCGCACGGTCTGACGTCTGTTGAAAAAATAGAAGGGAGTGACAGACATGTAAAGAACAGAAGGGCTGCCAGTCCCAGCAAGGGTAGCTCGTGGTCGCCATCCACGTACCCAACAGTTGTGGGCCCCTGAGCATATTCGATAAACATGTATGTGGGGACATTCATTTATACCATTTGGTATCGAAATGTGTGGAGAGCAAATTTCAATAAGTGAAATGTATTTCCAGTAAGGTGAAGAAATCAAAGTTCAAAGTTTAAATAAAAAATTAAAAGTTTAATATAAAATAAAAAATAATTAAATCTTTGTCTTGCTGTACAGGTGATCGGTATTTTATGATTTAATTATATAATAAAATGTACTCAAATTACAAATTCTCAAATTGATTATATATTTATATTTTCAATATCTTGAAAATATAGATATATAATATATAATTTTAATTAAGATATTAATAATTAATATTGAAGTGATTGAATGTGATTAAAAGGTATAAAGAGTATATCATTAATATAAATATTTCAAGTGTTGAATAAAAATATTTAAATGATACTTAAGTTTGTATTAATTTCCATAAGATGAATGTCCAAATTATTAGATGTTAGAGATGTTACGTTTTTCCATATATATTAATGCAGTTGAAGAGTCAATGGCGGGTGTTGTTTCCAAGAAATGACTAGATTGGTTGATGATAAAGTTGTTACTTACTGATATTAAATAAATATGTAAGAATTATTTAATATTAGAAGATCAGATTGCTGATATGTAGATTCAATTAATTTGAATTGCAAAGAGTAAAATTGCAATTCGTATCAAATATAATTGATAAGAAAAATATAATTCTAGTAAGATAAAAAAAAAAAAAAAGATTTTTTAAAAAAATGCTTTTATTTAAATTGAACTAAAAAGAGAGAAATAAGAAAGAAATAATTTAATTGTTCTTGTTAAAATTTTTTAATATTTGACTTAAAATAAAAGCGTGGGGCGCTTCGAAGTGATTCCGAGGCTCGCGCCCCACGCTTTTATTTTAAGTCATAAATATTAAAAAATTTTAACAAGAACTAATTAAATTATTTCTTTCTTATTTCTCTCTTTTTAGTTCAATTTAAATAAAAGCATTTTTTTAAAAATCTTTTTTTTTATTTTATTTTTATTTTAAGCTTTTTAGTCTTTTAGTCTTATCAAAAATCATCAATATGATAAAGTACCACATTAGTTTGGCCTGTATTGATTTGGTTCAATTGAAAAATTATTCATTATCATAAAAAAATGACTCGTAAATATCAAAATTCAAAACTATAGTTAATAGGGCCTTATTTGCGTGAGGCTTCAAATAAAGTACCACATTAGTTTGGTCTATTTTGATCAAAACCACCATATAGTGGCGTCATCAAAAATGACTCTTAAGTATTACATTTCACACCTCTAGCCCATCGGGAAGTCTTTTGAAATTACATTAATTTGCGAAGGGTTTCAAATAAAGTACCACATTAGTTTGGTCTATTTTGATCAAAACCACCATATAGTGGCGTCATCAAAAATGACTCTTAAGTATTACATTTCACACCTCTAGCCCATCGGGAAGTCTTTTGAAATTACATTAATTCGCGAAGGGTTTCAAATAAAGTACCACATTAGTTTGGTCTATTTTGATCAAAACCACCATATAGTGGCGTCATCAAAAATGACTCTTAAGTATTACATTTCACACCTCTAGCCCATCGGGAAGTCTTTTGAAATTACATTAATTTGCGAAGGGTTTCAAATAAAGTACCACATTAGTTTGGTCTATTTTGATCAAAACCACCATATAGTGGCGTCATCAAAAATGACTCTTAAGTATTACATTTCACACCTCTAGCCCATCGGGAAGTCTTTTGAAATTACATTAATTCGCGAAGGGTTTCAAATAAAGTACCACATTAGTTTGGTCTATTTTGATCAAAACCACCATATAGTGGCGTCATCAAAAATGACTCTTAAGTATTACATTTCACACCTCTAGCCCATCGGGAAGTCTTTTGAAATTACATTAATTCGCGAAGGGTTTCAAATAAAGTACCACATTAGTTTGGTCTATTTTGATCAAAACCACCATATAGTGGCGTCATCAAAAATGACTCTTAAGTATTACATTTCACACCTCTAGCCCATCGGGAAGTCTTTTGAAATTACATTAATTTGCGAAGGGTTTCAAATAAAGTACCACATTAGTTTGGTCTATTTTGATCAAAACCACCATATAGTGGCGTCATCAAAAATGACTCCTTAAGTATTACATTTCACACCTCTAGCCCATCGGGAAGTCTTTTGAAATTACATTAATTCGCGAAGGGTTTCAAATAAAGTACCACATTAGTTTGGTCTATTTTAATCAAAACCACCATATAGTGGCGTCATCAAAAATGACTCTTAAGTATTACATTTCACACCTCTAGCCCATCGGGAAGTCTTTTGAAATTACATTAATTTGCGAAGGGTTTCAAATAAAGTACCACATTAGTTTGGTCTATTTTGATCAAAACCACCATATAGTGGCGTCATCAAAAATGACTCTTAAGTATTACATTTCACACCTCTAGCCCATCGGGAAGTCTTTTGAAATTACATTAATTCGCGAAGGGTTTCAAATAAAGTACCACATTAGTTTGGTCTATTTTGATCAAAACCACCATATAGTGGCGTCATCAAAAATGACTCTTAAGTATTACATTTCACACCTCTAGCCCATCGGGAAGTCTTTTGAAATTACATTAATTCACGAAGGGTTTCAAATAAAGTACCACATTAGTTTGGTCCATTTTGGTAAAACCAAACTCACAATTTGCGTCATCAAAAATGACTCTTAAATATCAAATTTCACACCTCTAGCTCATCGGGAAGTGTCCTTAACAAAGCCATAAAGTTGGTGACCTTGAAAGAGTAAGTTAAATAAAAGCATTTAAAAACCTGAAAATACAAGCGCATTAGAAAGCACAAACACATTATAATGTTATTTATACTCATCTACTCACCCAGGTAGGTATTCAGCAAATATATATGTATAGAAAGTAAATAGAAAGTAAAAATTGTGTGAAAGGTAGTAAGTAAAATTTTCTCGGAGAGAGAGAGATCCCTTTGCACACGGAGTGAAATTTTAGTAATGGTGGTTTGAATTGAAAGAAAGCAGTGTAAAGCGACTAGGTGGCTACTTGATTGACGTCACCGCGATGGCCATCCGGAGTAATTATTTTTTGGGCTACTAGATAGCACGCAACTAGATTTTATTCAAATCAGTGGCGGCTACATACTCCCCCGCGGTGATTAGTCCCAAGGAGTAATCGCAACCATAAAAAAGCAAGTGTGATTTAGGACTGTTATTCTTTACAACGCCTAACCAGTCCCCACTTCGGCCAATGCTTCACATATATGTACATATATATACATTTGTAACAAAACATACGAAAATACATATACATATACATAAGAAAGTTATAAATTCGTGAGATAGTGCTTAGTAAAATTCTCTTTGTAAGCGTAGTAATATGATTATGAATGAAATTAAATGAAAAAGAATCCGATTCTTTATTCCATTTAATTCCTAGAGCATTTGAAGTAGAAAGTAATTCAAGTGAAGCTTCAGAATGAGTCGAAAACCCTAAATTTTTCAAATTTGTTAAAATAAATTTACTATTAGATGACCATTTATCAAAGGTAAAACCACCCTCTAATAAAATATGAGCGATATTTTGAATCAAGTTTATGAGTTCCTTTTCAGAATTGGCTCCAGTCAGCAAATCATCAACAAAAAAATGTTCTTTGATTGCTGTGGAGGCATCAGGATACTCTGATTCATTTTGATCAGCTAAATAATGTAAAGTTTTAATGGCTTGAAAAGGGGCACATTTTAAGCCAAATGTGACAGTTTTCAACCGAAAATGTTTAAAAAGATTCATTTGTATTTTCACGCCATAATATTCTCAAAAAATCGCGATGATGTTCAGCTACTTCTATTTGGCGATACATTTGTTTTAAATCAGCTGTTATAACAAATTTGAAAAGTCGAAATCGAGTGAGTAAATGCCTAGCATCCTGTTGGAGTGCTGGACCTGGCAAAAGAATATCATTTAAAGAAATCCCATTTGACGAAGGACTACTAGCGTCAAATACGACACGGAGTTTCGTAGTTAAACTCGAAGTTTTTATTACGGGATGATGGGGAAGATAAAAATGTGGAATATTTAAATCTATATTGTCTAATATTTCAAGATGATTCAATTTTATGTATTCCTGAATTACTTTCGAATAGTTGGCTTTCAATTCAGTATCTTTAGAAAACCGTTTTTCTAAGCAATGAAAACGTTTAATAGCCCCATTCAATGATTCTCCGAGAGCTGGTGGGTTGTTTTTAAAAATCAAATCTACTGATATTTTGCCAAAAGCGTTTACCTGAAGCGAATTTAAAAATATTTTATTACTAAGTTTATCTTCTTCTGAAAGATATCTCTTATTTGTGGGAATATCTTCCATCTCCCATATCTTAGAGATACATTTGTTAGAAGATTCTACTGTTAAAAAAGTATTATAATTATTAGAAAAATTGGATTGGTATTCTCCAGTGAGAACCCATCCCAATGGAGTTTCTATGGCCGAAGGGTGAGCTTCAGGACCAAGAATCCTCCTACCTCCAAATAGAAGTTGGAGTATCAAGGGACCGCCTAGTATGAGGTCAATAGAATTTGAAATATTAAATTGAGGATCGGCTAGATCTAAATTTTTTATATAATTTAATTTAGTAAGCTGAAAAGAATTGCTTGGCAAATCAGGGGTGACTTTGTCCAAGACAATAGCTTTCGTTGAGTAAAAGGTCTCAATATTGTAAAGGGAACAAAATGAGATTTGTATGTTTGATCTAGATGTTGATACGAGAGTGTCGGATAAGCCCGATATCTCAATATTCTCCTGAGTGGAGGGTAAATTTAGTTTAGAGGCTAAATTTTGCGAGATACATGTGCATTGACTTGCACTATCTAACAATGCCCTCGCCAAAACCAAGTCCCCAGAATGACTTTTAATGAAAATTTGCGCTGTGGCAATTAAAAAATTTGTTTCAATCGAATCTAAAGTGATATCGTTGAAATGAGAGAGACAAGACATCTGCTTTGTTTCTTTCGAGGAAGTATTAGTGGGACTCGAGGTTGATGAGTGATTGGAAGAATTAGTAGAAGAATTACTAGAGGACAGCGTAGGGGGTCTTAGTAATAGGAGTAGAAGAAATAGAAGTATTAGTTGAAGTTGCTGAAGAAGGTACCTTCCTGGGTGTTTCGTGATGAAGTATAGTATGGTGCTTTCCATTGCAGACCTTGCACCTTCCCATCGAAATACATTGAGGTAGAAAGTGGTCCTTGGAAAGACAATTTATGCATAACTTGATGCGTTTCACCGACTCCAATCTGTTGGAAGCATTAAGTTTTAGAAAATCGTAACATTTATACAGAGGATGAAAAGATTTCTTACAAAATAAACATTTACAATTATTTTGTGAGTTAGTTGTAGTAAGTAATGAAGTAGTTTTAGAAGTTTTAGGAGGTTCATTGCTGCCAGTAGGCAATGAATCTGCTATCTTCTCTATAAAATTTAAAAATTCATTTAATGGTGGAATATCATTATGATTTAAAGATAAATTCCATTTTTCTAAAGATTCACAATCAATTTTATCTAAAAGAATTTTTAACAAAATTGAATCCCAAGCTTTTACATTTTGATTTAAAATTGTTAAATTTTGAAGTGCCGTTCGAGTTTGAGTAACCAAAGCTTTTAATTGAGGAGCATTCTTCTTTTTATTATGTTGATAGTCATAATTTTATTGATAAAAAGAAGACTAACTCTCGCGTCTTACGATATCTATTATTAAAAGAATCCAATAAAGGTTGATAATTTTCTTCTGTTATCGCAAAAGATTTGGCAAACTCTAATGGCTCTCCCTTCAAGGTAGATAAAAAAATATTGTAACTTTTGTACTTGGGTAATATCATTTCTGATATTAATATTCGAATTGAATGTTTCCCAGAATGACAAAAATTCCCCTAAATCACCTGAAAATGTTTTCAAATTGAGAGGGGCAATTTTGTTGTACGAGTAGTACCTTGAAAAGATAAAGAAGCGTTGGGGTCAAAAGAATCTCGTGAAGGAGTAGTTACCTTATAAGTATTTAAATGTTTGTGACAAAAATATATGATCGGGTCGAGTCGTTTTCGCTCGGCCATTAATTGTGTTAGGTACTCTACTCTTTGAGATTCTTCTATTTTCAATTTAGATAATCTATTACGTAATTCTATTATCTCATGTGTGACTTCTTGTGTAGACTCCAATTTCATGTTTAATGAAATTGTGTCCGGGATTGTAGTAAGCGCACACATTTCTTTGTATTCTTTTAGACACATTTCAATCTGAGCCTTGAGTACAGCGAGACGATTCTTATATTCTTCCATGATGGAAAATTTCTATAAGTCCTTGAACTTTGATTTAAAAAATATAGAGGTTCCAGGGATCACGTATCTAGAGATCCTGGGCTACGAAGGACCATAAGAAGATGTGGAAAGCAAATTTCAATAAGTGAAATGTATTTCCAGTAAGGTGAAGAAATCAAAGTTCAAAGTTTAAATAAAAAAATTAAAAGTTTAATATAAAATAAAAAATAATTAAATCTTTGTCTTGCTGTACAGGTGATCGGTATTTTATGATTTAATTATATAATAAAATGTACTCAAATTACAAATTCTCAAATTGATTATATATTTATATTTTCAATATCTTGAAAATATAGATATATAATATATAATTTTAATTAAGATATTAATAATTAATATTGAAGTGATTGAATGTGATTAAAAGGTATAAAGAGTATATCATTAATATAAATATTTCAAGTGTTGAATAAAAATATTTAAATGATACTTAAGTTTGTATTAATTTCCATAAGATGAATGTCCAAATTATTAGATGTTAGAGATGTTACGTTTTTCCATATATATTAATGCAGTTGAAGAGTCAATGGCGGGTGTTGTTTCCAAGAAATGACTAGATTGGTTGATGATAAAGTTGTTACTTACTGATATTAAATAAATATGTAAGAATTATTTAATATTAGAAGATCAGATTGCTGATATGTAGATTCAATTAATTTGAATTGCAAAGAGTAAAATTGCAATTCGTATCAAATATAATTGATAAGAAAAATATAATTCTAGTAAGATAAAAACAAAAACCTGAAAATACAAGCGCATTAGAAAGCACAAACACATTATAATGTTATTTATACTCATCTACTCACCCAGGTAGGTATTCAGCAAATATATATGTATAGAAAGTAAATAGAAAGTAAAAATTGTGTGAAAGGTAGTAAGTAAAATTTTCTCGGAGAGAGAGAGATCCCTTTGCACACGGAGTGAAATTTTAGTAATGGTGGTTTGAATTGAAAGAAAGCAGTGTAAAGCGACTAGGTGGCTACTTGATTGACGTCACCGCGATGGCCATCCGGAGTAATTATTTTTTGGGCTACTAGATAGCACGCAACTAGATTTTATTCAAATCAGTGGCGGCTACAAAATGAATTAAATAAATTCATCGGAACTTCAAATTTATATTGAATTTTTCAGCTATAATAAAAATACATTTTTTATTAAATATTGTTTCTTCTTGAACACTTGTTGGAGATGTTTGAAACGCCTATTCGGATAGAATTGCAGAGCGGCGTCAGGTAGGCAATGGTCGGCTGCCTGGGCTGATTGAGGACATTTATATATTTACGTAAGCGAGGGAGGAGGACATCGTCGAGGGTCTTCCCACGCATGGGGGTCACACGACCTCGACTAGAAATCATTATCAACAAGATCCAGTCAGCCACCTGTCAGTCGACTTCGACATCTCGCTTGTTGTTGTTGTTGTTTGGGTTTGTTGTTTTTTTTTTCCGGATCACTCGCTCGCTCTTCTTCAGTTCAAGGTTTGCCGAACGAAGAGCGCCATGTTGCAAGGTCGTCGCCTCTCTTTCTTTTTTTTTAAATGCTTTTATTTAACTTACTCTTTCAAGGTCACCAACTTTATGGCTTTGTTAAGGACACTTCCCGATGAGCTAGAGGTGTGAAATTTGATATTTAAGAGTCATTTTTGATGACGCAAATTGTGAGTTTGGTTTTACCAAAATGGACCAAACTAATGTGGTACTTTATTTGAAACCCTTCGCAAATTAATGTAATTTCAAAAGACTTCCCGATGGGCTAGAGGTGTGAAATGTAATACTTAAGAGTCATTTTTAATGACGCCACTATATGGTGGTTTTGATCAAAATAGACCAAACTAATGTGGTACTTTATTTGAAACCCTTCGCAAATTAATGTAATTTCAAAAGACTTCCCGATGGGCTAGAGGTGTGAAATGTAATATTTAAGAGTCATTTTTGATGACGCCACTATATGGTGGTTTTGATCAAAATAGACCAAACTAATGTGGTTATTTATTTGAAACCCTTCGCGAATTAATGTAATTTCAAAAGACTTCCCGTTGGGCTAGAGGTGTGAAATGTAATACTTAAGGGTCATTTTTGATGACGCCACTATATGGTGCTTTTCATCAAAATAGACCAAACTAATGTGGTACTTTATTTGAAACCCTTCGCGAATTAATGTAATTTCAAAAGACTTCCCGATGGGCTAGAGGTGTGAAATGTAATACTTAAGAGTCATTTTTAATGACGCCACTATATGGTGCTTTTCATCAAAATAGATCAAACTAATGTGGTACTTTATTTGAAACCCTTCGCGAATTAATGTAATTTCAAAAGACTTCCCGATGGGCTAGAGGTGTGAAATGTAATACTTAAGAGTCATTTTTGATGACGCCACTATATGGTGGTTTTGATCAAAATAGACCAAACTAATGTGGTACTTTATATGAAACCCTTCGCAAATAAGGCCGTATTAACTATAGTTTTGAATTTTGATATTTACGAGTCATTTTTTTATGATAATGAATAATTTTTCAATTGAACCAAATCAATACAGGCCAAACTAATGTGGTACTTTATCATATTGATGATTTTTGATAAGACTAAAAGACTAAAAAAGCTTAAAATAAAAATAAAATAAAAAAAAAGATTTTTAAAAAAATGCTTTTATTTAAATTGAACTAAAAAGAGAGAAATAAGAAAGAAATAATTTAATTGTTCTTGTTCAATTTTTTAATATTTATGACTTAAAATAAAAGCGTGGGGCGCGAGCCTCGGAATCACTTCGAAGCGCCCCACGCTTTTATTTTAAGTCAAATATTAAAAAATTTTAACAAGAACAATTAAATTATTTCTTTCTTATTTCTCTTTTTTTAGTTCAATTTAAATAAAAGCATTTTTTTAAAATCTTTTTTTTTTTATTTTATTTCTCTCTTATACCGGGTGGGCCAATAGTGCGTGGACGGAAGATTGTGGGCTTATTAACGGACATTTTTAAAATTTGTTGATCGCATATAATGTGGGGCCTTTAGGGCTACAAATTAAAAATATTTTTGTTCCAATTGCACCTCATATACAGGGTGGTCCATATCAAAGTTATGTTTTTTTTTAAATGGAACGCCCTATATATTATTGCATATTTGGATTCTACGGCCAATTTTAGTATGAGTTTATGTCATGCAATGTATTCCAAACCAAACCGTTTAGCCGCAAATCGGGCTTTAGTGAAAAAACTGCTGTCTGGAAAAAATTGAATATCTCGCGAACCATAAAACTTAGGGAACTGTTCTTTTGTGAGGTTACTAACCATGAAATGTACTAATGTAGGCCAGATGGGGAACCCGGAATTATTCTTATGTTGGGAGATATGGCCATGCCAATTTGGAAAATTTCAATCATGGATAACTTCATTTTTTCAAATGGAACATGCTACTTTTTTTATGCCATGGGACGTGAAATTCAATTATCTTTCAGCTGATATAAGGTTGTCTATATCTATCTTTAATAGTTTTCTTTTTATTCCAAAATATCTGATAACGAAAAAAAAAAATTTTTTATTATAGACAAAATAATTGAAAAAAAAATCCAAACGCAAAACAAAATTGTAATAAATGGACAAATTATGCTAAATATTCGAAAAAGTCTTTAAATTTCCCTTAAAATCATTTATTTGAACTTCTCGAAAAAAGAAATTAGGGTTATGTTCAGGTTAGGAGGTGCGCCATCTTGATGACAAATCATAACCCGGATTTGAGCAAGCGGGACTTCTTTGAGGAGATAAAATAAATGATTTTAAGGGAAATTTAAAGACATTTTCGAATATTTAGCATAATTTGTCCATTTATTACAATTTTGTTTTGCGTTTGGATTTTTTTTTTCAATTATTTTGTCTATAATAAAATTTTTTTTTTCGTTATCAGATATTTTGGAATAAAACGAAAACTACCAAAGATAGATATAGACAACCTTATATCAGCTGAAAGATAATTGAATTTCACGTCCCATGGCATAAAAAGAAGTAGCATGTTCCATTTGAAAAAATAAAGTTATCCATGATTGAAATTTTCCAAATTGACAAAGCCATATCTCCCAACATAAGAATAATTCCGGGTTCCCCATCTGGCCTACATTAGTACATTTCATGGTTAGTAACCTCACAAAAGAACAGTTCCCTAAGTTTTATGGTTCGCGAGATATTCAATTTTTTCCAGACAGCAGTTTTTTCACTAAAGCCCGAGTTATGGTAAACGGTTTGGTTTGGAATACATTGCATGACATAAACTTCATACTAAAATTGGCCGTAGAATCCAAATATTCAATAATATTCAGGGCGTTCCATTTAAAAAAACTCAACTATGATATGGACCACCCTGTATATGTTGTGCAATTGGAACAAAAATATTTTTAATTTGTAGCCCTAAAGGCCCCACATTATGTGCGATCAACAAATTTTAAAAATGTCCGTTAATAAGCCCACAATCTTCCGTCCACGCACTATTGGCCCACCCGGTATAGCGGTCGTTGATGTCAAATGCCTATAGAAAACGAGATGGGAAATACCATCTAATTTGGCTGGAATAATGCAAAATTCCTTCGACATAAAACATCGCTCTGTTTCACTCAACGTAATTTTTATTGTTATTTAATTAATTTGATTTATTGATAATAAATAAATAATTTACTTTGTCATAATTATGTTCTTGTTAATTAAAAATTATCAAAGCTTCCTATCCTCATATTGTTTAAAGTGAATGCAAATCATGTTTATTTTTACTTTCTCTTATCTCTCTCTCTCTATATATATATATATATGTTAATATATATAGAGAGAAAGGATTGGATTCATGTCAAAATAGATGTCGAGATTTTGAAGGATATACACGTTTTGAGGTCCCCTGAATCCAAAAAAGTGGTTTTCGCGACATGGTCTGTCTGTGAACAAAATATTTCAAGAACGGAAGAAGCTTGACAAGAAGGGGGTTGAAATTTTATATTTAAGTTAGGCACCCATCTGGGACGTGAAACGAAGCTTTTGAACAAAATCGGCCAAAGTGTACTAGTACTTTACTGATGCACTTTTTCAGTTCTTTTTACTTTCTCTTAACTATGTATATATGTAATATATATATAGAGAGAAAGTATTGGATTCATGTCAAAAATTCGATGTCGAGATTTTGATGGATCTTCACGTTTTGAGGTCCCCTGAATCCAAAAAAGTGGTTTTCGCGACATGGTCTGTCTGAGTGTGTGTGTGTGTGTGTGTGTGTGTGTGGGTGTGTGTGTGTGTTCAATTTTAAGCATGAAGGAATTGAGCTATGAGACTGAAATTTTATATTAGAGTGAGGTGGATAGCTGAATAGATATTGTAGTAAGGAAGAAAGAAAAGAGCGATTGCAGCTAAGTTTCTCAATTTATCTGAACAACTGAGAAAATTAATATACACCTCCAACAATAATATAATAATCAGTTATAAACCCTCTAACACAGTGGCCTTTATGTATAATAACAAAAAACACCACTACCCCGCATCTTCAGGGAAGATAGCAACCTGGTTTCCAGGGAGTGGAATGCCAAGATTGTAATCTATGTTACATCGGGATGACGCAACAATACCTGAGCAAGAGAATGTCGCAACACAAAACCAATATCAAGAACAATGAGGTCCACATCACCCTAGCGGCCCATGCGATAGAACCAAAGAAAATCATAGTTTCGACTTTGACTCAGTCAAAATATTAGGTTTTTAAGAGAAATACACGTTCAAAAGATTGACACTCGGAATCAATTTATATTTTCAAAAATAATACCGTAAATTCAAAAAAAGGACTTTTAAATCCACAGTATTATTATATAGAAACATTTTATAAACAAAATTGGTTCTATTAAGGTCTTTTATGGCCAATGTATATAAATATAGTATATTTTTTTTAATCATTTAATCGAAGGGATTTAAATTCTTTTTACTCTAAAAAATAATACCTCTTTTGTATTATATAAATTTATTTCTAAGAGAGCTCGTGTCATTCTAAACTTGACTCGCATAGCCTGTTGGTCCTTATAAAATGGCAAAATATACTTTACACAATTGTGCCATTCGACATTTTGAGGAATTTTGTTGACACGCTTCAGGTTGTTATATATTATATATTTTATTTTTTATTCATATACCTTGTATGTGTAACTTGTAATTTTTTAATTTATCATTAATTTCATTATAATTGTCAATTTTGTGCGCATGTGATGTAAGAAAACAAAATTTCTCTTTTTTTTTAACTGTAAACTCACTCGCTCCTTTCTTATTATTGATTGTAGCCCCTGAAGATGGTCGTATATTCGGACTGAAACGTCGGCTTGAAGCGCTAAATAAAACGAAAATAAACTTAGCTGCAAGGGCTCTTTTCTTTCTTCCTTACTGAAATTTTATATTTAAGATAAACACCCCCGGGACCGGAAAAATAAGCTTTTAATCAAAATCGGCCAAAGATTACTAGTACTTTACTGATGTACTTTTTCAGTTTTTTTCGATTTTCTCAAAATTTGCTCCAACGATTTTTTTTTAAATTCAAAAATCAATTATTTTTTAGATGCTCTTTAAAATGTATATTCTCATTTTGCGATTGAAATCTTCTGAAGACCACTTTACTCTTGTATTTCATAGGAAAGATAGTAGAAATGGTTGCCATGGTAACAAAATATAAATATTTTCCCATACTTATAGATTTTACATCTGAATTCCAATGTTCCGTACTGTCGGGAACTAAATATATGTCGACACAAAAAATCTGGTGTGACAAGCACAGTACACAACTTTCGATTACCGAAGGTAAGAGAAAGTTGTGTGCTGTGCGCCAGTCACACCAGATTTTTGTTTTTTTTTTCGATTTTCTCAAAATTCGCTCTAACGATTTTTTTTTTTTAATTCAAAAATCAATTATTTTTTAGATTCTCTTTAAAATGTATATTCTCATTTTGCGATTGAAATCTTCTGAAGACC
>JAKCPI010014427.1:0-13179 GCA_023213315.1 Euborellia annulipes | reverse complement strand
ATACATTCTTATTTTGAGAAGCCAAAAACGTTCACCTTAAATCTCCGTTGAGAAAATAGCTTTTTTATTTATTAAACCTACCTGTTGTACTTCCCTACTGTTCATATGCCCCTGTGCTAGGCCTTTTTAATGACTTTACAATTGGGCCTTAAGGCAATTTCACGGTCTGCTAATGATGTCTGACGGTAGTAATCGAACTCAGGTCCCTAAGCACCAAAGGTCAAGCACACAAACTTCATTAGCTTAGAAAATTAACTATAAAAATCATGAGGCACATAACGCTATCTAAATATATCTCCAATAGAGGGGTGGTTCAAAATAAATAGCTTTAGAGAGAGAAAAAAGAAAAGAAAAAACAGAAATTGCATTTTAGATTAATCTTCTTAGCCTTTAGGAGATTCTATTGAGAAAGAAAGAGAAAGAGAAATAATTTAATGTCTAAATTTCTTTTTACTACTCCGATGAAAGAAGTTTATAAATTTATTTATTTTTATTATTATCGAAATAAAAGCAGGCAGGTACATTTAGATAATGCAAATTCAAATATAATTTGTCTACGATCGACCAGCCTTTGAAATGTTATAACAGAGCAAAGGTCGAGCAAAAGAGTAGTTTTCAAATCTTTGCAAAAGAATAATAATATTAATTTTTTTTTACTTACAGACAAGTAAAATTTCTCGTATATACGAATTACATGTAGGCTATATCATTAGAAAAAATCATAACTATCATGAATAGAGTTCGAAATTTGCATATACTATTTTCTTCAATTGCTACTCCTCTCATTTTCCCTTTTTGAAGGTTTTAGAAGTCTCAGGCAAATTTTATTTGTATTATTTTTTGCACTTCCTCGTGGTTTATTTCTTCAGTTGTTTGCAAATTAGTAATTAAAGAGCGAAATGTAAATTTTATAGAAGATGGAGGGGCCAAACTTTTAAGCCAATATAAAAAATCACTCCCTCCAGCTTTCCCATCTCCAATCATCTTAATTAGAAAACTGGCTGTCGAACGATTAGATGAATAAAATGAGAGGATGTCAGCCAAAATGGATAGCATCCAATGGTAATTCCAATAAAAGAAAACGTTTCGGCTTTAATTAAATAACACCATCATCAGTTCTTATGAGAATATAGACAATATAAATGTATAATCCATCTAGTTGTAGATAAAGTATTTAAAATTTCGAATAATCTTCATGTCTGTAATATGTGTAAAATATTTTTAAAATTTTTTATATTTTTATTTTTATATAATAGTTATCATGTTTTATGTGTGACACCCCCCCCTCTTATAAAAATTTCCAAAAGCAATAAAAAGAGATACTGTATACAGATCGCAACAATAAAACGAATTTGACATGCATAAAGGAACCAAGCGCCATTATGATCGAAATTGAGATAAGACCGCTATCTTGTAGGGAAATAGAAGATCTACCTCTTTATGTAAATCGCAACATTATTACTCTGTGCACTATTTTTGTATAAAACAAGAAAAAAAGTAATTGTCATTGGTTTTGTTTACTAGTGTGCAATGCCCCCTTTATCACAGATTTAGGTTAATGGCGCTTGGTTCCTTGGTGCATAACATCGTCCAATTATACTAATATGTTTAAAAATAATAATAATAACAATCTACTTTTTGAAGTAAAATATTCTTAGTACTTGAAAATGCTGTACCTTCCTACAGTCTCGGAGAAGTATTGATTTGTAAAAAGATCATACATTTGACTGATAGCAAAATTTAAACAAAGCCGAAACATTTTCTTACATTGCAAGTTTTATTTCTATAGAAGCTACTCTTCTATCTTGTTAAATTTCTGATCTACCACCTTTCACATTGTCACAAAGTAAAAAGATCCTTTTCAAAGTTTTTGTTTGGCATCTGAGGCCATTTACCCTCTTTATTTCCTAAATTAATATGTAGCCATTTTCTATGTAAAAACTCTAACATGGAGTAGTTAAAATTTGTAGTTTATAAATAAATTTTTGCTATCAACGTTTTGATAAAGACCTGACTGCAAAAAAAATGATTAATCTTCTCTGGGTTATTTCTATTTTTCATAAAGTAATAAACAACTGAAGTGATTTAAAGTGGAGAACTTTGAAGTGTTAATGCAGTAAAAAGGAATCTATAATTCTTTGAAGTACATCGAGTTATTGATTATTTCTTCTTATATGCCTACCTCTTTCAACTTCTCTACATGTATATATTATGAGATTTTAAAAGCATATTTCGGCCTTTTTTAGTGCATATCGATTCGAATCTTGTCATGAGAGTGTATAACAGGGAAGTGAATAATAATGAAATTTTATATTCTACACTACATCGCGGGCTGGTTCAAAATTTTCTTTTAGGTTTAATGATTTTAGGTTTAGGTTTAAATGATTATAATTTTTAATTACTAACATATTGCTTATAAAACTCTGGTTGTTTAGAAACTTCTGCTCTAGATTACATTGCTTTAAGCTAAAATTCCTTCTCAACTCAATAAATGAAGTGAAATTAAATTCTCTTTTAGGAAAGTCGAACTTTTTTTTTACGTTTCTTCATTTAATTTCAAAGCTATTGATAAGAGTGTATTATTTTGTTATCGGCGGGGGTTCCTAAATACATTTGCTTACAAATTCGTTGATTATATTAAATCGTTTGCATAGACTAGGGCAATGGAAAGGGTGCGGGAGAGGAAGAGTTTAATAACAACTCAAACTTTGTTCATAACTATTAAAACAAAGCAAATATGCTAAGATATCGTTTCTGGTGAAGATGGAGATGAAGATTGTATTAAAAGCAATCGAGCACGAGCAATTAGAGAGAGAGGAGCAGCAGTCATTTCATTAATTTCGAATTGGAATTTATTTCAGTTTTAAAAGAATTTTAATAAATAACAAAGTTATTCATCGGATTATAAAGTTTTATTACTAATACATAACACCAGATTGTCGATATATTTTTCATTTATGCTAGTATAACCTACAGGTAAAGGGGGTAATTACCCCCTCCCCCTTGAAATGAATTGAATTTCTCTGGATCCGTCCTTGACATTCCGCTCATTTGCTGCAAAAGTGTCATAACTCAAAATTTCTATTTTTTCAGGAGATCAAAAAAAAATAAAATAAAATAAAATTTTAACACATTTATGTAGAAATTCGAATTAAAAATGGTAGCTATACATATTAATTCTTTATTATCGAGAATATCACTGGTATAGTTAGCGCTTCAATTAAGTCCCCAGCTTTAGCCTTTAGCCTTATGGTGTATAATGAAATAATTTTAATGACCGAAAAGGTAAAACGTAAAATCTGATACAGATGATTTTATTTTACCTTTTCAAATTTAAAATTATTCCACCATTTACCATATACTATACCTTATACTTAAGGCTAAAACTATCAGGTGGGGACTTCATTGTGGCGCTCACTGTACACCTTCAAGAAAGCTAACTGAAATATTACTGTTTTGAAGTAAACAAAGGCCCCGGGGGGGGGGTGTATCCTTCCTCTTTCCTAAGGGACTGATCTGGTGGCAGTCCCAAAATTTTCTATTAATTTATTTTAGGTATTAAATAACCAAAATAAATAATTTAAAAACCCCCAACCCCCATATTAAAAAATTAAAATAAACAATTATTGTAAAAAATCTTAAAATATCCCAAAATCCCAAAAGAATGTGAAAGTGTGTGTGTAAGTGTGAGTGAGAAAAAAAAGAGAGTGTGTGTGTAAAAAAAAAAAAAAGAAAGAAAAGAAGTTTTTAAAAAAATTGCGATTCAAAAAAATTAGATATTATTCTGAGAATTTGAAAAGCAGATACACCTATGTAACTCTGCCAGATAATAGAGCTTTTTTTTTCTTGTCCTTACTGTACCACTAACTCAATAAGGGTGATTTTTGAATTATGACGATATTGCAGCAAATGAGCGATTTCTAATTCGTAGACCTATAGATACTAAATTTCATATTGCTATCTATTAGCAAAAAAAAAAGCAATAACATGTAAATCCGCTCTCTGATTATAACCTTACGATTTATATCTGATTATCTTGAACTTTTAGATTTTTTTTTTTTTATTTTACATTTAAAATTTTAAAATCTTTATAAAATTTTTCTTTAAGCTTATTATTAAATTCTTTTTGATTTCACTGTTCTCAATTAGTGCAGACAATCGGGCTTAGGAAACAATTTTCGGAGTGGGGTTTCGGCAGTCCGGGCGGGTACCCTCTTTGTCCGTTCACAATGAAAAAAATTTAAAGAATATAAAATATTTTTATAATTTCCAAGACGCTTTAAAATTTCACCACTATATTGCTCTCTCTATATTTTTACTTTCTCTTACCTATGTATATATGTAATATATATATAGAGAGAAAGTATTGGATTCATGTCAAAAAATTCGATGTCGAGATTTTGATGGATCTTCACGTTTTGAGGTCCCCTGAATCCAAAAAAGTGGTTTTCGCGACATGGTCTGTCTGTGTGTGTGTGTGTGTGTGTCTGTGTGTGTGTGTGTCTGTGTTCAATTTTAAGCATGAAGGAATTGAGCTACGAGGTTGAAATTTTATATTTAAGTTAAACATCCCCCGGGACCGGAAAAATAAGCTTTTAATCAAAATCGGCCAAAGAGTACTAGTACTTTACTGATGTACTTTTTCAGTTTTTTTCGATTTTCTCAAAATTTGCTCCAACGATTTTTTTTAAAATTCAAAAATCAATTATTTTTTAGATCCTCTTTAAAATGTATATTCTCATTTTGCAATTGAAATCTTCTGAAGACCACTTTACTCTTGTATTTCATAGGGAAGATAGGAGAAATGGTTGCCATGGTAACAGAATATAAATATTTTCCCATACTTATAAATTTTACATCTGAATCCTACTACTGTCGGGAACTAAATATATGTCGACACAAAAAATCTGGTGTGACAAGCACAGAACACAACTTTCGATTACCGAAGGTAAGAGAAAGTTGTGTGCTGTGCGCCAGTCACACCAGATTTTTATTTAATTTTTTTCTTGATTTCGAGAGAAGGGGATGAGGAGAGTATATATAATTTACAAACCAATAACTGAAGATGGCCTAATAAATTCAGGCCAAAACGTCTTATTCTAGGAGCTTTATTGAACCTCGGACATTCCCATTTGGCTGATATCTTCATCACTCTATTATAATAACATTACAAGCAATAATTTACAATATTTTCATTATTCACCTACATTTTATATTATTGCAATAATATAAAATTTTTAAGAACTGAAATATAATTCCAATTGAAGCTTGGATTTTTCTCGAAATGAGCGTGTTTAATGTTATGTCATTTACGAGTGATTTCATTAGTATTCATTCTATTGGCTACCCAAATAGGCATATTCATATTTCTCTTAAATTTCGACATCGAATTAAATTCACTCCTGTTAAAGTCAAAATCCTTTTTCTTTCTTTGCTCTCCGTTAATAGGCAAATAAAAAAAGGGTTAATTATTAAAAGTTAAAAAAGAACAATCTTACTTGATACTAATAGTTTTTAAACCGAAGAATATCCTACAAAGAGCATACTTGTTTTGTTATTAATCTCATATTTGAATATTCCTTCAACTCTACTTATTAATTTCGCAGAGTTTTTCAAGAACTCCAACCCCTGCGGGACATTTAGCCTTTTAGTCTCAATCCCCCCCTCCCAACCAATCTAACAATTAGGTTGTCTCTCTTTCTTGGATTCCAAAGTGTTGTTAAGATTTGTTTAAATAAAATATAAGCCCGTTGCGTGTGAATTGCAGCAACCAGCAGCCCCCCCTCCATTTCAGGGGGATTCCCCACTCTTCTTGGTTCTCCGGTTCGCAAGTGAACCCACCAGCTGTCGTTCTTAATGGAACACCCCCACCCGAATGGGTGACCCCCGAGCTGACTGCTTTTAGCGAGGCTTGCTTGCTTATGCCATTTAATTCACGTGGTAAAAATTTCGGATTTATCCACCAAGCATAATCCTATAGCTAAAACACCTCAGGCTAAAAATTGTTTTAAAGAAACACTATATTAGATGCAGAAAGAAAGGTTCTACTACAACAATACTTAACCATAGTTTAAAACGAAAGTAACTTTTCCTAATTAGATTTTGAATAAATTATTCTCTTTATCCATTAGCGTATTCAGGGGATAAAAGTATAATATATAATAATACCTTTATTTGTTCAAAAACATTCGTTTTTTTTTACAAAGGAGAATTTCAACTAATTAACATCTTATGATGTAAAATTTATAAGTATGGGAAAATATTTATATTTTGTTACCATGGCAACCATTTCTCCTATCTTTCCTATGGTGTACAAGAGTAAAGTGGTCTTCAGAAGATTTCAATGACAAAATAAGAATATACATTTTAAAGAGAATCTTAAAAAAAAAAACTGGAAAAAGTGCATCAGTAAAGTACTAGTACTCTTTGGTCGATTTTGTTCAAAAGCTTCGTGTCACCTCCCATGGGGGTGCCTAACTTAAATATAAAATTTCAATCTCCTAGCTCTTTTCGTTCTTGAGATATTTTGTTCACAGACAGACAGACAGACAGACCATGTCGCGAAAACCACTTTTTTGGATTCAGGGAACCTCAAAACGTGTATATCCATCAAAATCTCGGCATCGAATTTCTGACATGAATCCAATACTTTCTCTCTCTATATATTAACATATATAGAGGTAAGAGAAAGTAAAATTAATTCATGACAGTGACAATAATATCATAGATAAAAAAATCTGGTGTGACTGGCGCACAGCACACAACTTTCTCTTACCTTCGGTAATCGAAAGTTGTGTACTGTGCTTGTCACCACCAGATTTTTTGTGTCGACATATATTTAGTTCCCGACAGTACGGAACATTTGAATTCAGATGTAAAATTTATAAGTATGGGAAAATATTTATATTTTGTTACCATGACAACCATTTCTCCTATCTTCCCTATGAAATACAAGAGTAAAGTGGTCTTCAGAAGATTTCAATCGCAAAATGAGAATATACATTTTAAAGAGCATCTAAAAAATAATTGATTTTTGAATTTTAAAAAAAATCGTTGGAGCAAATTTTGAGAAAATCGAAAAAAACTGAAAAAGTACATCAGTAAAGTACTAGTAATCTTTGGCCGATTTTGATTAAAAGCTTATTTTCCGGTCCGGGGGTGTTTAAGTTAAATATAGAATTTCAACCTCGTAGCTCAATTCCTTCATGCTTAAAATTGAACACAGACACACCCACCCACCCACCCAACCACCCACACACAGACAGACCATGTCGCGAAAACCACTTTTTTGGATTCAGGGGACCTCAAAACGTGTATATCCATCAAAATCTCGACATCGAATTTTTGACATGAATCCAATACTTTCTCTCTATATATATATTACATATATACATAGGTAAGAGAAAGTAAAAAAGATGTCCGGGAAATAAAGAAACCTGCTCTAGTATATATAACTCAAGAGTGATTCATTCATTTTTTCTTCGGACAAAAGACGAGAGAGAGCTGAGCCAGAGGTTTTTTGACGGGTGGTAGGTGGAGGTAGATTAAAAACAACACCCAAGAGGAAGGAGTAAGAGTGGGTAAATACATCCCGCCCAGCGGTAAACCAAAGGAAATACGATAGAAATAACAAATGAATAAAGTGGCAAAGTGTTCCCACCCTCCACTCCTCACTCTTCATCTCTTAGTCCCTTTTGCATTGTTTTTACCCCTTGAGACAAACGCCCTTCTGTCAAACAGTATTCTCCATCAAATGTCAAACGTCTAAGGGAAATCAAAGACAAAAGCAACCGACGACCTGGACATGGATCGCTCCTCTTTTCTTGTCCTCTTCATTAGATTAAATTTATTAATTCAAAAGAGAAGAAGGGTGGAAAAAGAAACATAATTTATAAAATGAATAATAAAACCTCTCTTTTATTAATTTTTAAATCTTCATTAAAGGATATTAAATGAGTTACTCCTAAAAAATTATGTTTGTTTTTTAAATTTACTGCTAATAAATATTAATTTGAAATATTTAAATATTTATTTCAATAATTATCTTGATGTTCCGGGCTCTTTATTAGGTATTCGAACTGAATCAGATATCCAGAGACATAGACCAAATTAAATAAATGTGTTTAATACAATAATAAAAACTAAGCCTCTACTTTAATCTGTACTATTAATAAGTAAAGTGTATCTTGGAATAGTCGCAGCCGACCCCGCATCGCGGGAATAAGGCGAGGACAGAAGAAGAAGAAGAATCTTGGAATAGTAACTGCGTCACTATTATCTCCTTGACTCTTGCAATGCAGTACAGGCTCATCTGTAGATCAGAGTAAATAAAAATTAGGGTCCGACCGAAACAAGATTTTCAGCCGAAACCGAAACCGAATATTCGGCCTCAACCTTAGTTTCGGCCGAAACCGAAACCGAAACTTGTATTTCCTATAAAAATTTTTTTTCATTTTACTTTTTTTTTTTTTTTTAATTTTTTTTCCCTCCCGTGAAAATCATTTTACCTTTTTTTAGGGAGACTAAAATTTTTTCTCCTTCAAGAGCAAATTATTTGACCTTTTTTTTTTTTTTGCATGCGAGTCTCATCCCATTTTTTCAGACTCTGGTTTCGGCCGGCCGAAAGGTTCGGCCACTTTTTGGCCGAAACCGAAACTACGGCCGAAACCATGATTTTTGGCCGAAACTGGCCGAAACCGTAACCGAAACCGAATATTCGGTCGGTTCCTAATAAAAATATACAGTACATTCAATATTTTTGAGGAATCCATTGTTTTTAGACTTAAAATTTCGACATAATTACATATAAAACTAAGGGAGAGCAAAATTTTTTACAAACTTTGCCTTAAGGGGGTTTAGTAGTGTAGATGTTACTCATGTTTTTCCCGTTAAGAGGGCGTTGTGCTTCTTAAAAAGTAAGCCAAAATAAAAACACCTATTACAAAAATTTGCCAAGAGATGTCAGAATGGTAGCTAATAATTTAATGCATTTGGTTGATTTTCATTGATCTTTTAAGAATAAATACTTTATAAATTTTATTATATAATATGTATCTTTTATAAAAGCATATAGGCTAATAGTGTACCGGCTGTTAGACTAGCCTGCCATCTTTTGCAAGAGTGCTGAACTTTTTGACAGATAATTTTTAAATAAATCATCTAAGCTTACTTTAAATTAAAATTTTTCTAACAAAAAAACGTCTTATGCATATAACCTGGATTTAGTAACAAAATTGGAATTTATACAACATTATGAGACTAGAGATTGTAATGTTAAGAAAGCCATAAGTGCCTGATCTGCTCAGGGTTGGAGCCAATCAGGCACTTGTGACATCCACTGTACCACGTCCCAATCTTCATGATCATTTTTTGCTCTGAAATAATTCAATACCCTTTAATTTTTGACCTGAATTGGTCATTAGTTAATTATACTGATTATAAAAATAGAAACTTTATTTGAATATCTTATAATATTTAGAAACTTTTATTAGAATATATCTATCTTGCTAATTTGAAATATGTAAATATAGTTACAAAATTGGTGCCAGAGCGAATGGCTCGAGTAAGAGAATAAATGAAACCACCAGCATCATGTGCAGAATATAACGACGAAAACCAGCCAACGGAGGCCATTATTTCAAGCAAATGACGGGGTTAATTAATAGCAAAATGTGTTCAAATGAGCAAATGATATTATTGTTTATGTCAAGTTCAATTATACAATTAACGCTTGTTGTTAACGCCGACAAATGCTCTTCTTGATGTTCATTCACTTCACTTAATATGAATACACTCGACTCCATACTGTTTAAATACAATCGCAAAACATAAGCACTGATTCCCATTCGAGCCCTTCATAACAATAATAATAATAATGGCAGTAAAGGATCGTTCTTGTAATGGAATAAGGAATTTAAGACACCAGAGGGTGAAATCTGTCACCGGAAAACGACCCTTTATCAATTATTCTAATGAAATAAATTTTCAGTTAGGTGTATGATCCAAACAATACTGGATTTGAAACACAATCACTTTTTTGATATAGCTATAATTAACATTTATTGACACTCCGTGTTATATCGGTATAAAATTATTTTTATAATATTTGATAGCTACACAGCGCCACCGATAGAGGGGGCAGAGGAGGAGATAAATCCTCTGGTCCTTCGAACTTGAATCGTAAATTTTCAATGAAAAAAATATTCATTGTGCCCATAATTATGAAAGTGGTCTAAGTACTATACAGCTGTATATATTGTTTCGAGATATTTAATGATTTGCATTTGAATAAATTAAAAAATATTTTTACATTATTGGAATATTCTAATTTTGAATTTTATTAGTCTTGATTATTCAAACTTTATTATGAATATGTGAATTTCGTACAGTCCCACCAGATTTTTTTCTGCCGACTCATATTTGGTTTTCAACAGTACGGTACATTTGAATTCAAGATTTATAAACAGAAAAATATTTATATTTTGTTACCATGGCAACCATTTCTCCTATCTTTCCTATGAAGTACAAGAGTAAAGTGGCCTTCATAAAATTTTAATGACAAAATGGAGAGCATCTAAAAAATAATTGTTTTTTTTTTATTTTAATCAAAATCGTTGGAGCGAATTTTGAGAAAATCGAAAAAAAACTGAAAAACTACATCAGTAAAGTACTAGTACTTTTTGGCCAATATATACAGTAGACTCTCAATAATTCGAACCTCGATAATTCGGATTCTTCGATAATTCGAACTGTTCAGCTCTAAACTTCGGTGAATCGAAAAACTACTGTGTATTTAGATACGCTCGAGCCCCCGGGCTTGGCGTAGTTGCAGCGCGCCTGCCTTGTGTACCAAGGGCCGGGAGTTCGGATTCCAGGCAATCCATTGATTTTATTTAAGGCATTTGGATACCAAATGGCTTAAATAAGAATGCCTGGACCCCAATATATATATTTTCATAATAACGGTTATCGTTATCAAAATCCGAAGGCGGGCTAGTATATATATTCATAATAACGGTTATCGTAAAAAGTCTTATATGGCCCAAGTTGCCGAAAAGACTGTGTATGTGTGTGTGTGAATGGGAAAAAAATGTGATTTTTTTTTTAATTAAAAAAAAAAAACATACGCTCGATAACTCGAAATATAAATAATATATTGACATAAATATATCTCGACACAAAAAATCTGGTGTGACAAGCACAGTAGAGACCAGTATATAGCACCGAAAGGGTAATAGAAAGTTGTGTGCTGTGCGCCAGTCACACCAGATTTTTTAGAGGATCTTTTAATTTAATAGAAAACTCAAAGTAACCTTTAAAGACTATGTAGCATACATATATGCTCCATACAGTACAAGATCAACTCTTGCTCTTAATTAAGTTGTCTCCTAGCGCGATGTCTACTTAATTAATTAATACAAAGTGTTTCTTGTGGCTAAATTAGTTCAGCCATCGAATTCAATATAGACGGCACAACTTTATTAACATACCAAAATAATATTACCATCTAATATCTATTTCTCTCGTATACGCTTGAGAACTGACTAATTATAAAGTAAAGTTTTTTGCTTAAATTAGTCACGAATTAGAAGAAGGGTGTGATGTAACAATTACACCCTGATATGCTAGCTAGATAATAAAAACTTTGCTGAGTAAGAAATTTTGCATACTTAAAGAATTTAATGAAATGAGTTTAATATTGGAAACCATCATTAATCATTTAACAAGGATCAATTTAGGATTCAAACCTCCCACTCCGAAATTTAAAAAAAAATCAACGATAGGCGTCAATTATTTATTAACGAAAAATTCCGAAATTTGATCGTCATTCATGAGCTGAGTTTTGCGTTCAAAATAAAATTGAATTTAATGCTTTTAGCAGAATGAATGATTGATTGTCTGAACAGTCTGTTGCTCTGTGCTCTCTCATTTTGTATTTATTTCAATGGGGGAAAATAGTCTCTAAAGTACAATTCATTTGTCACTAATGTAAGTATTTTATTAATTCAACATTTGGTTTTTACTGGGGCGAAAAGTCTTTCATTTATTAATCTACTTTAAATGAGTCTCGGGATGTCACTTTCTTTGAAAATACTAAGGATCTTTACTTTTTTTAAAATATAATTTAGTAGAAATAGAATTCATAAATATTTAGTAAAATATAACCCAGCCAGTGGCGGATCCAGAGGAGTTTCTCGGGGGGGGGGGAGGTAATATGGTGTGACTGGTCGCACAGCACACAATTTTTTCTTATTATCGGTAATTTAAAGGTGCATTCTGTGTACCAGAATATATATACAAATCAAATTTTTAAGCATTAGTTTTTAAAATTTTATATTAAAAATACAATTTTTTCCCAAAAAAAAATATTTATTTTTCTCAAATCTCGGGGGGGGTGGGGGGGTGGGGGGGGGGGGTAATTACACCTTTTACTCCCCCCCCCCCCTGTTTCCGCCCTTGAACTCAGCCTATGGTATAAACAAAGATCAATAATTTCAAAGAAATTTATTAATATATTCTTTATATAATAATTCCCCCTGTTCGTCCCAAAAAATATTCGAATTTTATAATGTTATTTTAGATTCTTTCAGACCATATAAAAAGTAGTTATGTAAAAGTGACTTTTGTTTTTCGATACGTCGAATATTTATGAGAAAAAGATTTTAAATTTATGTAGATTTTTTTCAAATTTTAGAAACCTACGAACGAACATTTTTTTGTCGATAATTTGTAAGGCCACGGGATCAAAGGTTGGTCATGACACGGAATGCCTGTACCCCTAGCGAGAGGCGGAAACTCTACCACTTTGCTATGGCCCAAGGGTATTATATATAGTAACTGTTAATAACATAACTTTTTGTGAGGTACCTATGTCTTTGTGGCTGAAAGTACCGCAGTATTTCTAAGGCGAAGTCAAAAAAAAAAAATGTTGAAACGTTTATCTTAAGAGAAAAGAAAGCCTAAACTCTTATAAAATATTTCTCTATATTGTTATTTACTGCTAGCAACCCCAAATGTTTATTTCATAATTTATTTTCCCATTTATACAATCGTTGAACTTTTCATATCGAAGAAGGACTAAAGAAAAAGTTATTTTCTTGATTTTCCCAACTTTGACTGCTGTCAAAATTTAATTATATTGTTGTTCATCTTGAATTGATAATTTCATTCGTTGCTTTT
>JAKCPI010014426.1:0-37302 GCA_023213315.1 Euborellia annulipes | reverse complement strand
TGTCAATTGTGCTAGTAACATGAAATATAAATTTTTTAGGACCTATTTCATAAAAAATACTATTAATTAAAGCTTATTTGAAACAATATTCAGTGCTTAACTCAATTTTGAATTTTTTGGTCTTTGACACCAATGCATATCAGGGTCCAATTATAGCATTTAAAACAATATTCCCGTACTTAACTCAATTTTGAATTTTTTGGTCTTTGACACATAATGCAACAACAGGGTCCATATATAGCTCGATTTCAATAAATCCTCTTTTTCTATACGCGTAATTAGAATAATTTGTTAGAGTCTATATGGTTAAGAAGCCGAAATTTATACCAATTTCTATATGGACGATGTTATCCATGAAGGGAACCAAGCGCCATTAACCTAAATCTGTGATAAGGGGGGCATTTCATTTACACATTTCTATTTTATTTTTTTTGAACAGCTTGAAAAAAAAAGTCTCGTATGATAAATTCAAGAATAAATTATTTACTCGCACCTTTCTATTGAGGTCTATACCTTTAAGATTTGAAAAACAGCAAACATAAATTGATTGATAAGGGTGTCTGTTAGTTATTTATTTCTACAGCAACTTAAGAGAAATTATAAAATTCAACCGGAAATTTCAACTCTTATCTCGTTTTCCGGGCGGGGAGGGGGGGACTCGTTTTTATTGAGTTGTCGTTTATTGAATGTTAGCTTTTCATAATAAAATTAATGTTTACCGTTGGTTAATGGTTAACTTGAATGAAAGTTCAAGGCTCTCGTATTTTTCCTTAATTGAATTTAATCAGAATGTTTTCCTTTTAAATAAATTCATTTTTCTCTACTCAATATGGCCTATTCTCTAAAAAACAGGCGTTAAAATTTAAAATAAACAAATGGGTGTTAAAAAGTAATGTAGAAACAATCAGCGTTAAATAAATTCTATTCTTTTAACAAAGTTTTAACAGCGATATTAACATGTTGCTTTTATTTCAAAGCTATCAAAATCATAACCTTACTTTTTAGGTTAAGGACGACATGTTTATTTTAAACATATTAAAGCCATCCCCTAGACATAGCGTTAATTTTTAACACTATTTACTTAGTGTTAACGCTTTGGCTTTAAATTTTTGCCACAGAATAGCATATTACTTTTTAACACCCATTTGTTTATTTTAAATTTTATCGCCTGTTTTTAGAGAATAGACCTCAATGTGTGTCTTATAATGTTTATACAGAGCCCTTCTTTCTTATTTATTTATCCAGGTTGCTTCACATCTAATTAAGTAGCTATCTCTCGGATAATCTAACGACATATCTAGTTAAACCTAATCATATGATTAAATAAGAGCCTTGTTCGTAGTTACAGGGGGGAGTGTATGGCCTTCCCCCTCACAATTTTGAACGAAAATTTTTTATGTGTATGTTAAAGCTCTCCCAACTCGCTTCTCAACCGTCCGTCTAAAAAAAAAAAAAAAAAAAATGTTAAAGATTTGCCAGCATGTTTTTAAGCCCTTGCTAACAGATTACTTATATATAGATTAATACTTATATATAGATTAATATTATACTAGAAATATTCAGAAAGGTCATAATTTATAAAGAGCAAAAATAAAACAAAGAAAAAAAAAATTACACAAAAAAAAAAAAAAAATAATTGCAAATGGCGAGATTCGAACTCGAGAGTTCGTGTTTACAAAATATGAACGCTACCAATCTAGGCTTTTTGGAATGTGATTGTTAGGAACGGCTTTATAGAGGCCGGCCATTCACGATCGCTCCAAATGGATGTCATCCATTCACTACACGATATTCATTTGTTTCCCCACTCACGGTCAGTTTTACTTTCTCGCACCCTATATATGAAATAATATATAGGAGAGAAAGTATTGCGATCATGTCAAAAATTCGATGTCGAGATTTTGATGGATATCCGCTTTGAGGTCCCCCTGAGTCCAAAAAAGTGGGTCCCGCAATTGGTCTGTGTGTGTGTGTGTGTGTGTGTGTGTGTGTGTGTGTGTGTGTGTGTGTGTCTGTGTGTTTTGTGTGTGTGTAACGATTTTTAGCATGAAGGAATTGGAGCTACCGGATTGAAATTTTATATTTAACTTAGGTACCTTTGAAGAATCTCAACATAAGCTTTTGAACAAAATCTGGCCAAAAAGTACTGTCTTTTCTGATTCGCCCTTTTTTAGTTTTTTCGATTTTCTCAAAATTCCCTCCAAGGATTTTTTTAAAATTCATATAAATGATCTATTTTTTAGATGCTCTTTAAAATGCATATTCTCATTTTGCCATTGAAATCTTCTGAAGACCACATTATTCTTGTATTTCATAGGAGATAGGGAGTGGTAACAAAATAAATAAATATTTTCTCATACTTATAAATTTTATATCTGAAGACCACTTTACTCTTTGTTCTTCATAGGAAAGATAGAAATGGTTGCCACGGCAACTGGAATTTAAAATCTTTTCTTTTATTAGATTAAAAATCAATTATTATTTAAAATTCCCATTTTTTACTTTCTCTTAGCCTATATATGTTAATATATATAGAGAGAGAAAGTATTGCGATCATGTCAAAAATTCGATGTCGAGATTTTGATGGATATACATGTTTTGAGGTCCCTTGAGTCCAAAAAAAAGTGGGTCCCGCAAATTGGTCTGTGTGTGTGTGTATGTGTGTGTGTGTGTGTGCGCGTGTGTCTGTATGTGTGGACAGATTTTTAGCATGAAGGAATTGAGCTACCGGATTGAAATTTTATATTTAACTTAGGTACCTTCCCACACGCTCAAAATAAGCTTTTGAACAAAATCGGCCAAAAAGTACTAGTACTTTACTGATGTACTTTTTCAGTTTTTTCGATTTTCTCAAAATTCCCTCCAAGGATTTTTTTAAAATTCAAAAATCAATTATTTTTTAGATGCTCTTTAAAATGTATATTCTCATTTTGCCGTTGAAATCTTCTGAAGACCACTTTACTCTTGTTCTTCATAGGAAAGATAGAAATGGTTGCCATGGTAACGGAATTTAAATCTTTTTCTTTTTATTAGATTAAAAATCAATTATTATTTAAATTCCCATTTATTTTTTTTTATTTCTGTTTTAATTGTTTCAAAGAAAACATATATATATATCTCTCCCACTTGCAAACATTATCGTCTCTCTCTACTCTTTTAAATTCCCTTTCCACCTTATCTTCGCATAGAAACAATGTTAATTTCCTATAGGGATTTGTATGTTAATTTCGATTCAAAAGGGGGTCCCCTTTGGAACTTTTTACGCATTTAAAATTTTTTTTTTCCAATTCTTATGAAATTTTGTATTTATTTACGATTCTATATTGTGTATAAAATGTCCAAATATGAGATTAAAATTTTGAAAAATAACCATAGTTTATTTGAAGCAGTCAACATTTAAAATGCAAGTTTGAAACTAAGGTGCTATCGGAAACTAAATATATCTCGACACAAAAAATCTGGTGTGACCAGCACAGTGCGCAACTTTCTTACCGAAGGGTAAGAGAAAGTTGTGTGCTGTGCGCCAGTCACACCAGATTTTTTGGATTGACATCGCTCCATTTTTGTTTATTTTGGATGGATGGAGCGATCGTGAATGGCCGGCCTAAGACATGCGGGCAAATTTCAAACAATTTTTTTAGACGAACGGCTGAGAAGCGCATTTTCTCGCTTTAACAGAATTTGTTTTTCATTAAGTACTACACTCGGTGACAGGAAGGCCGTACACTCCCCTTGTTATACCCAAAGTCGGTAAAGGGGTGAAATTAGGAACACAAGACTTGTTTATTTATTTTTTTGAAAATTTTTAAATTTTGTTATAATTTTTATAAATGATGGCTTTAATTAAGTTGATAATTTCACAATACTCAATACCTCAGATACAGCAGCTGATTATAAGTGAAAAAACTCGCACACTAATTGGTAATGCCACCCTCTTTGGGAATCAGGAACGAGGAAACGTTTATAAGGGTATTTCTTCACTTTCACCATATAAATAAATCTCTTTCTAAATGTACTGTATTTTATAACATCATCAAAAACAAATATTTTATATTAATCCATTCGCATTCGGTCAAGGAAATTCTTCTAACAATTATTAAATGTGTATTTATGGATTTAGAGAGAAAGGCGGTCTTTTAATACGCCATGGCATTCGATTCATGTGATATTTTTTTTTTGTTTTTGGCAAGAACTTGAGGAAGAAGAGAAATAAAAAGGTGAGATAAATAATTTTCTGAAATTACGCAATACAAACAAGAGCGAAATGCCAAGAAAAAAAATAAAAATGAATGATTTTTGATAAACATCGGACGATTAAATGAGATGATATTTTTACTTTCTCTTAACTATATATATATTTATATTATATAGAAGGAAAGTCAAAAAAATCGATGTCGAGATTTTGATAGAAATACACGTTTTGAGTCCGTCTCTGTTCAAAATAAAGAATGAAGGAAATGAGCTACAATATTCACATCTTATTACTTTCTCTTACCTATATGTATATGTTATTATCTTCTTCTTCTTCTGTCATCGCCATTATTAATCCCGCGGTGCGGGGTCGGCGGATGTATATGTTATTATACATATATATGGGTCATTCAATGCCAAATCGACAAATTTTTTTCCTGACCCCCGCGGATTTCGCTGAAAATTTCCTATCTTTTTTCTACCCCTTAAAAGACATTTTTGAGAATTTTTTTAAATTTTTTTACCCAACTAAAAAAAATTTATGGTTTTTGAAAAAAATTGCTCTTTTTTTTTCAAATAACTATAACTTATTTTAAAATTGATATTTCGGAACCCTGCAAGGCTATAAAAATTTTGTTTTTTAATGTAGTTTTCAGAAAAAAATACAAAAATTATTTCAGAAGCCCGGATATATGAAATATTTCAGTTTTTTTGAAAAAACCCTAATTTTAAATCGACCATTTTTTTTTTTTAACTCAAAAAAACTTCAACTAATTCTACAATTATCCCCCCCCCCAATTTCAAGATGTGCCTACGATTGCTTCTATTTTTTTTTTGTGGTTATAAAATTTTTTTTAAATTTGGTTTATTTTTTACGTAACATTTTATGAAATTTTTCAGCTTTCTCGTGAAACTTTAGAAGTTGAAAAATGATATTTTATTCGAAAATTTTAAGTCATCATACTAAAAATTGTTTTTTTTTCAGTCTCGTACTTTACTCAAAAAAAAACAATTTTTAGTATGATGACTTAAAATTTTCGAATAAAAATATCATTTTTCAACTTCTAAAGTTTCACGAGAAAGCCGAAAAAATTTCATAAAAAAGTTACGTAAAAAATAAACCAAATTTCAAGAAAAATTTTTTTATAACAAAAAAAAATCTGGTGTGACTGGCGCACAGCTGTTCTGTGCTTGTCACCCCTCAGATTTTTATTGATTAAATCTTAAATCTCACAATTAGTTTTTCTTGATTCTATTTAAATACCTGTATTACTTAATTTCGATTTCAAATTAATATTATTTTTATTTAAACGAGTATCATGTGATAGCCCCCGGGCGTAGATAGGTAGGTAGGTCTTCTGGCGGCGTCTTTAATGTCAAGGTCAGGTCATAGAGGCTCAACTCACTTCTAATATCAAAAATAAAAACAAAAATAAGCTTCTACACGTACGTGTGTGTGTGTGTTATGTGCGTCCTCGAATCGTCAACTGGCATTCCTCAAAAAAAAAAAATGGTGTGACCGCACAGCACACAACTTTCTACCTTCGGTAATCGAAAGTTGTGTACTGTGCTCGTCAAACCAGATTATTGTTCATCATATTTGTTTCCGACAGTACTACATTCGATTTTCAAGATGTAAAATTTATAAGTATGGGAAAATTTTATATTTTGATACCATGGCAACCATTTATACGTTTTGAGGTCCCCCGGAGTTCAAAAAAGTGGTTGTGTGTCTGTGAACAAAATATCACAAGAACGAAAAAGGCTATGTGGTTGAAATTTTATATTTAAGTTAGGCATCCCCCTGGGACCTGACACAATGATTTTAATCAAAATCGACTAAAGAGTACAAGTACTTTACTGACGTACATTTTCAGTTTATTTCGATTTTATCAAAATTCGTTGCAACGATTTTGTTTAAAATTCAAAAATCAATTGTTTATTAGATGCTCTTTAAAATATATATTCTCATTTTGGCAATGAAATCTTTTGAAGCCCCTTTACTTTTGTACTTCATAGGAAAGATAGGAGAAATGATTGCCATGGTAACAAAATGTTTATAAATTAATATATCTTGAATTCTAATATATCGGCGGAATCTAAATATATGTCGACACGAAAAATTTGGTATGGCAAGCATAGAACACAACTTTTGATTACCAAAGATAAGAGAAAGTTGTGTGCTGTGCGACCAGTCACACCAGATTTTTGTTTTCCGAGTATTTCGACATTTTTTTTTTTTTTTTTTATTAAAAACGATAGTTAATATTTTTTTATTATGTGATCTTAGACACCCGAAGGCATTTGATTTGATTTCGTTTTAAATGAATCATCAAGAAAGTAGCACCTCAAAGGGGCCCCCCCCCCCCCCCCCCCCCACACCTCAAAGAGTTTTTTCCCATAATGAACACGTGTTTTTAAATTCTGCCATTTTAATTATTTTATTTTTATTACGATATATACCCGAGTATGAGGGTTCAGGCATATTTACAGTGCATTAAGGTGATTTAGTTCCACTTGGTTTTTTGGTCATAACTCCCATATTACTGGACCGATCGGGATAAAAAATTTTTTTTGTAGATATATAATACCTTTTTATGTTTATTAACAAAACCTCGCGTCGATATGTCGCATTTTCAAAAGGTTGAAAATTAACTGTTTAAAAGTGTTAAGGTGATTTAGTTCTACTTTTTTTTTAACACTCACACACACATTCACACAGTCTTTTCGGCCATATAAGACTTTGACGATAACCGTTATTTGATTAATATACATATTGACGGTCCAGGCATTCTTATTTAAGCCATTTGGTATCCAAATGGCTTAAATAAAATCATCGGACTGCCTGGGGTCCGAACCCGCGACTTTTGGTATGCGAGGTTATCAGGCTAACCTCTACACCAAGCCCCGAGGGCCAATAAGATTTTAATAACTCTAATAATTAATGGTTATTCAGTCACCCTTAATCTATAAATTAATTCCCTTGGGAAGAGAATTGATTAGCTTAATAAGCTGCTGCTGCTACATGATTCGGCTCTAGGACACGTGAATGGCGCTATTTTTCGCTTGTCGACAGTGGGGAAGTATCGGCAATCGCGGATGAGCTGCTTCTAGAGGTCCTTAATGAAAATGAGATCGCCATTCCAAAACAGGGATATTTTGGCATGAAAGCTTTGTGATTGCGCATGCGTGAACATATGTATTATCTTGAATAAAATTTAAATTAACAAGATGAAAGCGGTTCAAATATGAAAAATGGCCTTTTAAGGTAGGGGAAGTATGCCTTATTTGGACCACTTAACTAAAATCACTGATAACATAATTTTAGAAACATGTGGATTTTACTGGAAACGACTAATACATGCACAAAGTATTCATATACATATTTGCAAATCGTGAAATAGTTTGAATAAAAAATAAAAGAGTTTAATTACTTATTTTAAACTTATGTCAGAATGAAAAATCTGAGAGCATTTGCCTAGGTTGGACCAGTGTATTCCTAAATTGGACCGTCTATATTAAATAGCAACAAGAACGCATAAATCTCCAACTTGATGTTTTCCTTTAAGAGCAAGAACCTTTTGCGGCTTGTGAACAGTAGAGAGCCCAGTTTCGTCAATATTGTAGATAGACAATACATCCATATTGTTTTTGTCTACTACTGATTTCAGTTTCTTAAAAAAATCGCCAACTCTTTGTTTATTAAAACCAGATGCTCTGGCAAGAGAAGTTGGTTCCGGTGATCGTAACCTTGGTTGAGGATGGAGGGCAATAAAATTGTAATACCATTTATCTCCAGCGGATTTTTTATCATTGTTGAAGCGGTTTTCAAGACAGTTGTTCTCTTCTGCTACTTGGTATGCAAGAATTTTTAAATCTGCACGTGTTATCCCAAAGAAGATTTCTTCTAGTTTGAGGACATGAGCCACTATATCATTTTCAATTTCATCCGGTAAATCATTTAGGTGTCCAAGAATTTTTTTGTGTTCCGTCGCATGTAAATTCTTACCATCTAATCTCCTTTTCAACGTAGCTTTGGGCACACCATAACATTTAGCTACAGCATTTAAACCCATGTCACCATTTCTGTAACTTGTAATCGCCCTATCCATTTCTTCTTCTGTCCATTGTCCATATTTTCCACGACTCGCTATCTGAAATGGGATTCAATAATATTTTCTTAAATTGGACCACCACTCGAATGTGGTCCAATTTAGGCAAACCGATGTGGTCCAATTTAAGCAAATGCGCAATTTTGGAGTCTGTGTATGACAGTCAAAACAAAAATAATGCTATCACAATAAATTTGCGTCGTTCTTATTGGTAAAAATTTTTTTTCCCCCCCCCCCCCCCTCTACGTGTAACATTAATATATTAAATTAGTTTTAACTTCGAGTATGGATGCTGGTGTAGCTTCTAAGTAACAGGCTTGGAAAATAACATGAAACTGCCACAAAAATACAAAACACAGTTTGTACACAGAAGATGCGTCCAAACACGATGAGACTCGGAGCTGTACTGAATGGTGTCCTGTACTACCATACCCCATCGCTAGGAGCTTTGAACCACTTACCAAACAGTCACAACCAACATGGTCCAATCTAGGCAGTGGTCCATTCTAGGCGCATTTCCCCTACGTGTACCCTATAGATTTTTTTGCTAGATTTACTCTAGCTAGAGCTATATGAGACTCTCTCTACTAATGGACACACCATTGAGAGCACTCTAGCTAGATTAAGTCTAAGGTCTAGCGAGATTGACAAAATCTAGCTAGAGTATCAGTGGACACACCTCCGAGACTTTCTCGCTCTATTTGACTGATTAAATAGAGCAGTTGCTCTAGCTGCTTTTGATAATCTGAATTGAGTATCTTTTTACCTTATTATTGGTTCTATCTTCTTTACTAAACGATCATAGTCTTTAGGGCACATACCTTAAATGTTTTGAAGTCGTCATTATGAATTTCTTTCAAAAGATCAGTAAATATTTCTGTCTTTCTAACCTAACTTCTAACACCCTTCGTTTCTTGTTTGTTCGCTGTTCGTGTTTATTTCTTTTCTCCATAATTAATATTATTTCGTTATTAACTTTATAGAGTACAGTGTAGCTAGCTAGCATTTTTGTTAACTTGACTTGTCAGATAAAAAAAAGAATATTAAACGACCTTTAAAAAGTTAAAGTGCAATTCTTTTTTTTGACAAGTCATATAGCTATTATTATTTAAAAATCGATCGATCAAAAAGAAGACCTCCTATGGAGTCAGTCATAATGTAAAATGCTTTTTAAAAAGAAGATGTCCCCCCCTTGCGTGGGTATGTCTCGACCTTTGGGGAAGGTTATGAACTCGTTTAAAACGCTTGTGAAAGGAAGGCATGCTCCTCTTCTCTTGACTCCTTTATATGGAGCAACTCGCTCATTTGATTGCTCACTCAATCAAATTTCGGCACCTCGTTCAACTGACCTTGCAAATAAGAAAAAATAAAGAGGGAAGCTACGGTCGCGATTTAATTTCTTTTTAAACCTTCAGAAATATTAATTAGAAATAACGCATTCTATCTTTAATAACCAATAATCATCACTCTTTTTTTTTGCCAGTTTGATAGACATGATTTTGTAAGAGATTTGACCCGGAACTAATTGCGTATAGGCCTTTCCTTTTTTCATTTCTGCTCTTTTTTTTTAAACGATATTAAATTACTATTACTCCTAAGTATAGTATTTACAGTGTATATCTACACTGTAAAAAAAATATGAATTTTCAATCACTTTTCATATACTTCTTTGATTTAATATTAATATACCCAGGATATGAAATAAAATTAATATAAAAGTTTATGAACAAATTACCAACTTTTAAACTTATCTTTTTCTTTGTGTGCCGCCAAATTTTGAAATCGTTAAAAGTGTACCGCGACAAGTTGAGAATCACTGGTCTAAACCAGTGGTTCCCAACCTTTTTGACCCATCGCCCCTTTCTGGAGGTTGACTAACACCTATCGCCCCCCCCCCCCTTTACATTTTCATTGTATGCATACACTTTTACTTCAAATTAAAATTAGGCATGCCTAATTTTAATTTGAAGTAAAGTGTAAATAATAAAGCAGTTTTATTATTTTAAACAATTTTATTACCGTAGGGACGTAGACAGACTTGACAGGCCCCGGGGCTACTTAGTAATACGCCCCCCCCCAAAAAAAAAAAAAGTAGTTAGTATGTAAAAGACTATTATGGCCTTCATGCCAACAATTTTTTACACAGTTTTGACACAACTTTTTGAAATACTTATACATAGCTTACAATATTTATTTAAATAAAGTTATATAAAATTTTTTCAAAATTTCCTAAACAAAGAGTTACAATAATTTATCGAGGACAGAGGATTTCCGGGGGAATCTGGGGGTATGGAAAAGTTTTTGAAAATTAGCCAGTGAAATCTGCATTTTTAGCTATCCTGAGTCGTGAAAAGATCAAACTTGATTTGAGCTTAAAGGGCCCAGGCCCCATGAGAAAAAAAAATTCAAGAAAATGATTTTTTTTAATTGAAATTTAAGATTTGAGCTAAAAGTGACGTTTCAATTCTAGATTGGAATTATCTTCAGACTATTTTATTTTTATGATAATATTTTGTCCTCTTCTATCCTGACCATCCTGTAAATAGGAGATTTTTCTCTTTGATTTTTATTTTTTTAAATTTTAGTAAACTAATAATTTTTCTCCCTTTGAATACTCATCGCCCCCCAATCGCCCCCCGCTTATTTATCGCCCCCCCTGAAAACCCAAATCGCCCCCTTGGGGGCGATCGCCCCCAGGTTGGGAACCACTGGTCTAAACGTTCTCAAATAACTCGACTACCTCAAGGAATTTTTATTAATATTATTTTAAGGAAACTTGAAATTATTCTTTTAAAATTTATTTCACAAATCTAAATTTATTAAATTCTCGTTTGAAATTTGCGCTCTAAACTATTTAAATATTTATGAAGTCATACTAAAATCATACTAATTAAATAATTTTTATAAAGTAATTCAACTAAATAGCTATAAAAATTAAAAATTTGGTGTGACTCAATAAAACAAAATTATAACAACAAGTTGTCATAGATTGATTGTAGTAGATACAATCTATCATAACATCCTCCTTTTACACAAGAAATAAATTAACAAATTTATAAATTTAAATGACTAAAAAAGATCTAAAACGATCTCGGAGCTTTTCTTATTCTTTTACTCCTTAAATAAGTTTCTGAATTTAAAGTTCCATCATTTTGTTCAGTTTCGTTTGTCATCCTTCTCTCTTCACTTTGATTTAAATCGTTTGAAAGATTATTTTCATTTTCATTTTTTTCATCATTTCTAAAATTAATATAATTACTATTGTTTTTATATCATCTTTATCTTTGTAAATATATCTTCTATTTCTTCTATATATATTTCTTTGGCAATGATCGAGGATCTTCAGATTTTTTTAACTATTATTCCATCTTTCCATTTGTTATCCTTAGTTTTCATTCTTACTTTTTGACCAATATTCAAATCCGGAAGTTCTCTGGCATGCAGATCATAGTAGTTCTTTATTTTTAAAATTTTTATCGTTTGAATGCTTTTTTGAGATTTCTGTAAGGTGTCCCATTATCAGAAAACACAATTTTAGGAATTCCATGAATTTTAAATGTTTGTTTACAAATTTTTATCAATTCATCTGAAGACCAGCGGCGTAGTGAGGGGTGGGCAAGGGGGTCATCATGCCCCGGGCGCTACTCCCAAAGGGGCGCCAAATGGTCCGAAAAACAAAAAATTGCTGGATAATTTTTATTTTTATTATAATTGATTTCTGGAAAATATATTTTAAATATAGTGCCAGTGTAATATAATAATTTTGTATATTTTACATATAATATTATATGGTTTTCGAATGGGGGGGGGGGGCGCTAAAAAGGTATTGTGCCCCGGGCGCGAGTTAAGCTCACTACGCCACTGCTGAAGACCCATGCTTTAATTTTTTAAAATCAATAAAACCAGATGAATAATCCACAAGCAAAATATGAGGTTTACTTTTAAATTCAAAGAAATCCAATCCTACTTTAGTAAAAGGGGCCTTTGGTATTTCATGTGATACACTGTAAAAAAAATTTCGATGATTTTACAATTTTTTTGTTGTAAGCAAATTTCCAAGAGCAATAGATACTAAATTTACTATACAGTTGAATTATATTTTTACAAAACTCTTTGCAAAAATCGTTTACAAATGTGTGATAATTTTACCAATATTTAGCAATTTCGAGTCCAAATTTGGTAATTTTACTAATATTTAGCAATTTTACAATCCAAATGTTTGTAATTTTACTAATATTTAGAAAAAAGAAAAAAATTTACGACTGGACCCATAGGTTAGTGACCTTTAGGGGACGTCTCTACCTGAATGGAGTGAAATAAATATTTTTATTTAATGAAAAATTCCTCCAGGGTTTGAACACTGACCTTTTTGGTAGAAGCCTTGCTGCCTAGTCCATTTGACCATCGAATCACCTGTTAACTAATGATCTATCTCTGCTATTTGGCATTCAAGTATGACCTCATTGAAAACTATTTTTACTAAATAATAAAATAAAAAATAAACTTAAAGTTATCATAATATTATTATTTTTTGTATTATTATAACTTAAATAAATCCTTATAGTGCCAAAAATGTCTTTATTAAGAAAGCTAAAAAGCAGTCGAAACAAAGTCGGCCATGTTGGCCGTCGAAGACAACCTTAAAGGAAAATTACAATACCCTTGTATTGTAAAATTAGAAACCTTTTTGTAAAATTACAAACCCTTTTCTAAAATTAGAAACCGTGTTCTAAAATTACAATGCCGTTGTATTGTAAAATTAGAAATCGTATGGTAAAATTACAATATTTACTCTAATTTTCCAAGAGAATTGTAATTTTAAAATGTTTTTTGGTTGTAAAAAATTTTTGAATGCATAGATTTGTAAATTTAGTATACAAATGTATGGTAGTTATCATTTACAAGGAAAATTTGTAAATTTACTATACTAAAACAAACTAAAATTAAAATTTTTTTTTACAGTGTAAGAGAAAGTAAAAAGGGTGGTTTGGCCTATTGTCTGCTTTGAAAAAGGTATTTCTCATAAGCTGCCATTTGGGCTGTCTAACTACCGAGGTTTAGTCTCAATACTATTGCAATAGATTGTACTTGACTTAAATATCAAATCTCAGCCTCGTAATTTGATATTCCCTCAAAACGTATATTTCCATCAAAGTCGAAGGTAAAAGAAAATAAAAAGATCATTAAATGAAGTCATCATATTTAATTCCTTAGTGAATATTCTCTTTTATCGTTCAGAACGAATAAGGAATTTCAATTTATTTCTAAAAGATCGTGGGATGATATACTTGCTTTATTTCACATCATCTTTGTACCTGTAACGACAAACAACAACATAAATAGATATTATATTGATCATCAACGGGTGTGTATTAATTGCGTCAAGGTCATATTTAATGAGTTGCATTGCATTCAGAGATTCCGCTCTCTTCTTTCTCCACAAGGTATTTTTTACTTTCTCTTATCTCTATATATAGAGAGAGAAAGTATTGGATTCATGTTAAAAAATTCGATGTCGAGATTTTAATGGAAATACACGTTTTAAGGTCCCCTGGAGTTCAAAAAAGTGGTTCTGTGTCTGTGAACAAAATATCACAAGAACGAAAAAGGCTATGTGGTTGAAATTTTATATTTAAGTTAGGCACCCCCCCTGGGACCTGATACAATGATTTTATCTAACAAATCTGTGAGTGTTATTTATTGGCTAGGCCAAACATCCCATGGCCCCCGAGAATCGAACCCAGGATCTCCAGCCTTTCCCGGGCATAAGCCTGCTGTTCATTGTACCAGCCACCGGCCTGAGGGAGGGCATTTATATCTTGAATTTTAATATATTGCCGGAAACTAAATATATGTCGACACGAAAAACCTGGTGTGACATGCACAGAACACAACTTTCGATTACCAAAGATAAGAGAAATGTGTGCTGTGGGATCAGTCACACCAGATTTTTTATTATGTGATCTTAGACACTCGAAGGCATTTAATTTTCGATTTGATTTCGTTTTAAATGAATCATCAAGAAAGTATCAACTCAAAGAGTTTTTTTCCCATAATGAACACGTGTTTTTAAATTAATGAAAATCGATTTTATTCTCATATTAACGAGAATGAAAAAAAAAAAAAAATAATATTATTGTTCAATGTTCCATAAAATTAAAAAATAAAAAAAAAAAGTAAAAGACCTTTAAAAGATAAAGATGATTATTTTAATGGAGAGCTGATAAGAAGAAATGGATTTGTTCATTTATTTAATTGAATGTTTGATTAAAAGAATTTACTATTTTTTTTTTTTTTTTTTTTCTCATTCACCCTCACACCCACACACACATTCACACAGTCTTTTCGGCAACTCAGGCCATATAAGACTTTTTACGATATCCGTTATTAAATTAATATACATATATGGGGTCCAGGCATTCTTATTTAAGCCATTTGGTATCCAATTGGCTTAAATAAAATCATCGGACTGCCTGGGGTCCGAACCCGCGACGTTTGGTATATGAGGTTAGCACGCTAACCTCTACGCCATGCCCCGAGGGCGAATTTACTATTTACTATGGCCGTCAAAAAAATAACAATTTGTTGTTTAATCTAATATTATAAATGATAGCCGCAAGGTTCGCCGAAGGCTTCGCCCCCTGGACCCCGAGCTCGCCTTCGGCGAGCAATTGCCCGCCTTCGCCCAGCGTTTTCTCTTACTTTCAGTAATTATAACTTACTAGCGGGCGGCGTCTCGGGATATGACTAAGAGTTGTCCAGATAAATGTATTTTAATTAATTATGAGGAAGCGTTTTTATTTTTCATTTTAAAGATTTGATGAATATATTTTTCGTAAAGCGAGTTAGAGCCTGTTTTCCAATGCTTTGCTGGAGGAGGCGACGATTTGAATGAAATGTGAAATCTTAGAGGGAAGAAGTCAGTCAAAAAAAAAAAAAAAGAAAATTTAATTATATAACAATTTTTATTATTTTTCATTTGAGAGATTTAATTTTTTCATTATTATAATTAATTAGCTTTAATTTTTCATAAGTAGAGAGAGAATACAATGTTTTCCAATGGAAGAATTCTAGATTTGTGATCCCCTGATAAGGGGGGTTCCCTACCCCTAATTTGACATAATTATAGCCTAAAACCATCCCCGGAAAATACTCTACTTATTAAAAAAATCTCCATGAGAATCGGTTTGGTAGTTTCGGAGTCTATGCGTTACAAACAGACAGACAGACAGAATTTGTCTTTGATAAAATAGCAAAAGTATTAAAATAAAATATAGATATAAGGTAATTAAAATTAAAAATTGAATAATTAAATCTCACAATTATTATTTTATAATTCGTCATATATATTAAATTTCAACTTTCTTATTTTTTGTCATTTAAATGGAAAAAAGAGAACAAGATGTATGAATTTCGTTTTTTTCTCTTTTCCTTTTATTCACAATTCATTTAATCTTAATAATTTAAAAAATAATGTTCATATTTGAAAAATAGAAAATCATTCCAAAAACATGTTCAAAAAAAAAAAAAACTTTAAACCACTTGAAAGATATTCAAGAATTTTAAATTCAAAAAGCATGTTCTAATTTGAAGGAATAAAAGAATTAAAAATTCGGGGGGGGGGCTCCACACAAAAAACTTTATATCCTTAGACAAATTTTTATTCAAGAATTTTAAAACAAAAAAAACATAACCATATTTGAAGAAATAGAAGAAATAAAAATTCGGGAGGGGGGGGGGGTAAAAAAAACTTTAAACCACTTGAAAGATATTTATTCAAGTAATTTTAAACCCAAAAAGCATGTTCATATTTGAAGAAATAGAAGAATTAAAAATTCGGGGGGGGGGGGTCACAAAAAAAAATTCGTAGGGGTGTTCACAAAAGAAAACTTTAAACATCTTGAAAGATATTTATCTAAGAAAAGTAAATTCATATCTCTTTTCACTAAAAGTAATAACAATAGAAAATTTAAATTTCCCCAAAATGGCTTTTAGGGGTCGAATTTCAAAAAATCCCGAAATATGTTTTTAAGGATTCTCTTATGGAAGATTTTAGACCAGACAGTAAATTGATATCTATTATTCGTTTATAAAATATTAAAAGGAATTATAAAATTCACATAATATATTAATTTTTTCCAAATTTGCGATTTGGGGTCCTTACGGGCCGAATTTGAAAAAATATTGAAACAATGATTTTAGATTTTCATCTAAGGAAAGTTTTAGCGAAGAAAGCAAATTGATACCTCATTTCGGTTAAGAGTAGGCTAATTAAAGAAATAGTAAAATCAAAATTTTACCCAAAAATGTCGATTTAGGGGTCTTAAAATCGGAATTTCGAAAAATCGCTTCTTAAATGACGCCTACGCAATAAAAGTAATCTACATGCCAAATTTCATCTTTATAGGTACTATAGTTTAGTCTGGGCGTTGTCATCACTTAGTAAGTCAGTCAGTCAGTCAGTCAGACACAAGTCTCTTTATATATATAGAGAGATTAAAATTTATATTCTATTAGTTCTTGTGTTGCTCTATTTGACCAATTTATTCTGAAATGCAATTTCGCATTCTTATGGAAGGTCGAAGAAAAATACCCAAATGGGGAGGATTAAAAAATTTCCCATTGGAAAGCATTGGGTTCTATCCCACCCTTGGGGCTGGTCTTCCCTTATTGTAAAAAATTAAAGCCAATTAATTGATTGATAATTAAATCTCTCAATTGTTAAATAATTAAATTTTCTATTATAATATTTTTTATAAATAATAATTAAAATAAAATTTAATCCAATTTATATATCAATAATTAATAGAATAGTAATTGTAGTATCTAATTATTGTATTTTAATTTTTTTTTTTTTTTTGTAATTCTGTAACTACTTAACGGATTTTTTTAAAGGGAATTTTTCAGCGAAAGTAATTTATATTAATTACCTTTTTTTTTTTACTGAATTTTAATGCATTCATGAATTTAAAACCAATTTTTTTTATTGATGAAGACAAAATAATTACGTACCTTAATAGATTAATTAAAAACAAAGATAACAATACGTTCAAAAAAAAAAATAAATAATTAGGCCTATATATATAACTAGTCGCAAAGCCCGCCTTCGGCGGGCTCTCCGCCTAGCCAGGGGGCTGCGCCCCCTGGACCCCTTGCTCGCCTTTGGATTTTGTTAGTTTTTTTTTTGCATTACAAATTTTAAGAAAGAACCTTGAGTCCAAGTGAGGTACTGTCTAGGAAAACAAAAGGGATTATTTATACCTGCCCAAAGGGTCTGCCTCAAGGTGGCTATAAATCATGTCATAAAGATGTCAAAAATCTAAATTTTTTTATCCAGATATTGAAGAAATTTGATTATAATTAATTCCCCAGAAATATTTAGAGATTCAAATTATTACTACGTTACTCCCTGGTCCATGTACTATATGTGTACTTAATTTCAAATAGATTCATTGGAAATTGTGGATTTCTATAGAACATATACATACATACATACATTTTTTCCATTTCATTTTTATATATATAGATAAAGGTAGATATAACAAAATTTATTATTTTTTATTTGTATAACGTTAAATAAAAAAAAAAAAACAAACAAACGGAATTTGCATAAAAAAGAGAGAGAGAAATAAATAGATTATATAGAAAAAAAAGAAGTAAGTTTCTTGATAATTAGAAACAAATAATGAATAAAAGAACGTGTTTGTGCAAGCGCATTAGCAATGACACAGATACATAGCTAGGTAGGTAGCTCAGCTTCTTTTTTTTTTTTTCTTAATTAAAATCTAAGTAAATGCAAATAAAAAAAAAAGAAAGAACCAAGGAATTTTCATTTTTAACAATAAATTCATTTAGTAAAAAAAGATTGAGTAATTTACATCCCTTTGTCAAAAAAAAAAAAATCCCCATTAAAAATAGTCAAGTGGTTTCTGAGTTATAAATTAAATATTAAATAAAATACCGTAATTAAATCTCACAATTATTATTTGTTAATTATTAAAATATAAATTATATTAAATTTTAATTTATTAAGATATAAAATTTTAATTCATTATTATCTATTCAATTTATAACCCATAAAATAAATGCATATCCTAGTTTTGGCAAAATAAATAAATAAATACTTAAATAGAATGCAAAATGAATAAATTGCTGTTTAATATTCAAAATGCATATTTATCTAATTTATTTTTTTTTTCTTGGAAAACATGATATCGATTACAATTGAATGTAAACATAATAATAATAATGGACTATGTAATCAAGTATACAGTATAATAGAATCGTGTTGTCTGCTGTGAAACAAAAAAAAAAAAAAAAAAAGTATGATGAAATCTCATATAATTGGCAAAAATCTTTCTTTTTAAGAAAAAAATTAAAAAAAAAATAAAATTTAATATTTTTATATCATTAATTATAGAATAATTATTGTGAGATTTAAATTAACTTTTTAATTTTTTTTTATTTATAATTCTAAAACTACTTGACGGATTTTTATGGACTTTTTTTTAAGATAATCAAATTATTATTTTTTTTTTTTTGTAATTCAGTTTGATCAACTTTTGATATTGATTTCCAACTATGTATAAATTTTTTCCTCTATAATTTTTTATTCTCTCTTCTTCATAAGATTTTTTTTCTCTGTATCTTTGGAAAATAAATGACTAATATACTAGGGAAAATTTTAAAACTGTCGTTGCCACTCTTGCAATAGATAAAAATCTATTTCCAACTTTGTTATCACACAAAATCTCTTAAACTAGAAGGTTTATCATAAAATTTGTTGTCATTTTTTTAAATGACAAGATTTTCTTCAACTTTGACCTGAAATATATATATATATGTAAATTAGATAAATATATATATTTCATTTATCTAATTTATAAGAATATAAGTTGGTAGGATATAGTGACTTTTTATGTAACTAAATATAAGTTGGTATTACTGACCAGCTTAAATGTTGTTTATATGTTTGTATATGTTATATGTTTGTAAATATATGTAATGAATGAATAAACCTGTACACCTTTAAATATATTAGATAAAGGTCTTATAATCTTTTCTTTTATAGGTAAGAGTATTTATTTATTATTTGTATTATTATTGTTATTATTGTAACACATATTTATTGTAATAAAATCTTTTATAGCAAAACGAACAATTTTATAACCTACATATTTAAAGGTTACAAAAGATTATAAGACCTTTATCTAATATATTTAAAGGTGTACAGGTTTATTCATTCATTACATATATTTACAAACATATAACATATACAAACATATAAACAACATTTAAGCTGGTCAGTAATACCAACTTATATTTAGTTACATAAAAAGTCACTATATCCTACCAACTTATATTCTTATAAATTAGATAAATGAAATATATATATTTATCTAATTTACATATATATTTTTATTTTTAGTGTGTTTATTTAATTGACACATTGAGAGAGAGATTCAAACTAAAAAAGATATAATTAATGTTATTTTAATTTTCTCTTTTTAATTCTAAAACTAGTTGACCGATTTTTTTCTAATGGTTTAGAGAATTTTATTCTGAATGATTTTATTACATTTAGGATGTCTAAAAATTATGTGGAATATATAAATTTGAAATCCATGCGGGGTGAATATTAACAAAAAGTAAGATTGAAAACATTTTTTCAACTACTCCATTTCGATTATTAATCATTAATATAATAAAATAAAAAGAGAAAGTGTTTTCATAAGAAATATAAAATTTGAATATTAAAGCTTAAACAAGATTCTTAAAACGAGATAAATAAAAAGATGAAGATAATAAGATAAGATTACATGATGCATGTATTAATAGAAAATTATCAATCAAATGAATGAATGAATGAATGAATTATATTAAACAAAAAAAAACATGATCGTTTTATTATTGTAAAATAATATAATAGAAAGGTATTATGAAGCAATAAATAGAGGCATAACAAATTTGAAGAACTTTCGTTGCATTTACTAAATGACACAAAAATGAGAAAAGTTTTAATTTAATTTATTTATATGATTAATTATAGAATAATATTTGTGAGTTTTAATTTATATTAATTCATAATTCTCTCTTTTGAAACTACTTGACGGATTTTAATGGGTTTATTACTTTCTCTTACCTCTATATATGTTAATATATAGAGAGGGAACATATTGGATTCATGTCAAAAATAACGATGTCGAGATTTTGATGGATATACACATTTTGAGGTCCCCTGAATCCAAAAAAAATCTGGTGTGACTAGCGCACAGCACACAACTTTCTCTTACCTTTGGTAATTTAAAGTTGTGTACTGTGCTTGTCACACCAGATTTTTTGTGTCGAGATATATTTAGTTTCCGCCAATATATTAGAATTTAAGATGTCAAATTTATAAACATGGAAAAATATATTTTGTTACCATGGCAACCATTTCTCCTATATTCTCTGTGAAGCACAAGAGTAGAGTGTGCTTCAACCAATTTTGAGAGCAAAATGAGAATATACATTTGAAAGAGCATCTAAAAAATAATTGATTTTTGAATTTTAAACAAAATCGTTTGAGCAAATTTTGAGAAAATCGAAAAAAACTGAAAAAGTACATCAGTAAAGTACTAGTACTCTTGGGCCGATTTTGATTAAAAGCTTATTTTCTCCGTCCCGGGAGATATTTAACTTATATATAAAATTTCAGCCTCATAGCTCAATTCCTTCATGCTTAAAAGTGAACACAGACACACACACACACACACACACAGAGAGAGAGAGAACACACACACACAGAGACACACACACAGACAGACCATGTCGCGAAAAACCACTTTTTTGGATTCAGGGGACCTCAAAACGTGAAGATCCATCAAAATCTCGACATCGAATTTTTGACATGAATCCAATACTTTCTCTCTATATATATATTACATATATACATAGGTAAGAGAAAGTAAAAAAGCGGACCATCTGTAAAATTTCCTATAGTGAAAACAAAAAATCTGGTGTGACTGGCGCACAGCACACAACTTTCTCTTACCTTCGGTAATCGAAAGTTGTGTTCTGTGCTTGTCACACCAGATTTTTTGTGTCGACATATATTTAGTTCCCGACAGTACGGAACATATGAATTCAGATGTACAATTTTTAAGTATGGGAAAATATTTATATTTTGTAACCATGGCAACCATTTCTCCTATCTTCCCTATGAAATACAAGAGTAAAGTGGTCTTCAGAAGATTTCAATTTGCAAAATGAGAATATACATTTTAAAGAGAATCTAAAAAACTTAATTGCATTTTTGAATTTAAAAAAAAATCGTTGGAGCAAATTTTGAGAAAATCGAAAAAAAACTGAAAAAGTACATCAGTAAAGTACTTTGGCCGATTTTGATTAAAAGCTTATTTTTCCGGTCCCGGGGGGTGTTTAACTTAAATATAAAATTTCAACCTCCTAGCTCAATTCCTTCATGCTTAAAATTGAACACACACACACACACACACAGAGAGAGAGAGAGAGAGAGAGAGAGAGACAGACAGACCATGTCGCGAAAACCACTTTTTTGGATTCAGGGGACCTCAAAACGTGAAGATCCATCAAAATCTCGACATCGAATTTTTGACATGAATCCAATACTTTCTCTATATATATATATATATTTCATATATACATAGGTAAGAGAAAGTAAAAAGGAATCAAGAAAAACGAAGCCCGTTCTAGCTAGTAAAATATACATTTTTTGATAATTCATTTTTTTCTGGTAGTATGTGTGTCTGTGTATGGGGGGGGGGGGGCAGATTAATTTTTGAAAATTCAATTATTTAATTAAATATTTAATTATTAATATATTAATAAATCAAGGTTATGGAGAAAGAAAAACCAGCGAATGCTTTCCACGTTAAAATAATTTATTCGCAGATATTTCGGTAAGCCTAACGCAAACCATCCTCAGTGCTTCAAATTATATGATTGTGGAGCGTTTAATAAACTCATAAAATGCTTGAGAAGCCATTCTATATATGGAGGGGGACAAAATCGTATGAAGCAAGTCACTGAGAGAAAAAATAGCATCTATATACATAAGACACAATCGAATTTTTGTATGCTTTAAGATAATTTCTCACAGTGACCCACCAGGCGCGTGTACTTTCTAATACTTACTAAGTACACGCGCCTGGTGGGTCACTGTGAGAAATTATCTTAAAGCATACAAAAATTCGATTGTGTCTTATGTATATATAGATGCTATTTTTCTCTCAGTGACTTGCTTCATACGATTTTGTCCCCTCCATATATAGAATGGCTTCTCAAGCATTTTATGAGTTTATTAAACGCTCCACAATCATATAATTTGAAGCACTGAGGATGGTTTGCGTTAGGCTTACCGAAATATCTGCGAATAAATTATTTTAACGTGGAAAGCATTCGCTGGTTTTTTCTTTCTCCATAACCTTAATACTGTTGACCCAGCATACTTCGTTTCGTTTACTTCAAATATTAATAAATCTCTTATTTACTATCTGAAGTGACAAAAATAAATTAAAATTAAAATTAAAATATGATTAATTATAGAATACAAATTGTGAGAATTAATTTGAACTTTTAATTTATAACGCATTAACTCTAAAACTACTTGACGGTTTTTGATGGGATTTTATTTTAATATTTGGAGAATTTTACAATGGCTATCTTTTTTTTCCAAAAAAAAAAAAAAAAAAAAAAAAAAAAAAAAAAAAAAAGGAAAAGAGGGGGGGAGAAAAGAAAAAGAAAAAATGGGGGGGGGAGAAGAAGGAGGAGGAAACGAGGGGGGGGAGGGGGGAGAAGGAAAAAAAAAATTTTTTTTTTTTTTTAGTAAGAGAGAAAAAAAGAGGGAGGGGGGAAGAGCCTCTCTTGTGTTCCGTGAATATGTTATGGGGGGGGATAATTGATTTTAATTCGGGAGAGATTGACATGGTAATACTGGCAAAACTTAATTTAGAGTACACAAATTCTAAAAATTTAATTATTTTTGAAATATTTTAAAATAAAACCCAAGAGAGGACATATTTTGAAACATGAAGGGGGGGGGGGGAGGTAAAACCGCCCTGGCAACTAGTCTCTTATTATAACAGACGCACAAAATAATACTGCATAAAGAGAGTAGCGTGAAATTTAATCCCAAGTGGTTTTTCTGGATCTTATTAGCAAATAGGTGAGAGATTATTAAAGATTCATCAGTTTTCGAATTGTGCAAGCAAGAATAATAATAATCTGGTTCGTTTGTGATGTTAAAAGGAGATATACGAGAATTGGCTCTTATAACCCTTTATGGGTTGCTGAGCTGGGCATCCATGCGTGTCGCCTTGTTGTTAACTGCGATTCGTAAATCATCAGCATCTCGAAACACACACACACACACCCCTCAGGGCATTTCAAAATTTTAAACTTCTTTTTTACGTCAATGCACAATCTTCAGATCACGTTTATTATTAAGTTATTAAACTGGAAGAGAATAAACAAAAAAATACTTCTAAACCTTAAAATCCCTCTATTTATTTATTTATATTTTGTTCTCAGTAGAGACAGCCCACAGCGAAACGGCTAGTTTTATTAAATTTGATTTTAAAGTCTCTGAAGATGTTCTTGACCAAGATCAAAACGTTAGGGCAAAAAGAGAAATGCCCTTCATTTATAGCCTGTTATAAAAAAATAGAATATATTATTTTCTTCTTTTCTAGCTAAAAGGCTCAAACAATTATAATACTACTAGCTGCGTAACACGCCTTTGGTGAACTAATATTTTTGCATTTATGTCTTTTGTTTTAAAAACTAAGATTAAAATTTATATAATAGAATTGTATGTAATTCAACGTTTTAGTTTATGTGTTTTTAAGACATATCACCTTTTTTTTTTTTTTTTTTTTTTAATAATTACGTTTCTATATTCAAGAGAATTTTTTTTTTTTTTTAACTCAAGATGGTTGAATAAATTTTGATCAAAACATTTGATCGATTATTTGATGAGAAATCATTAAAAAAATAAGATGGTATTTTAAATGAGTTTGTCTGAAAATAAAAAAAAAAAATTTTATTCGTTGAAAAAAAAAGCAACATAGAAATTCGTCAAGTAGTTTCAGAGTTCAAATGCTTTATAAAAATGAACTTGTTTATGCAAATGGATTAACAACGATACAGAGAGGTAGCTTCTTATTTTACTTTCTCTTACCTCTATATATGTTAATATTTATAGAAAGAAAGTATTGGATTCATGTAAAAAATTCGATGTCGAGATTTTGATGGATATACACGTTTTGAGGACGCAACTTTCGATACCGAAGGTAAGAGAAAGTTGTGTGCTGTGCGACAGTCACACCAGATTTTTTTTTTTTTAAATTTATTCTTGGCTGTTGTCCTGAGAAACATCTCGCCCATTTTAACAATATTTATAAATAAAAAAAAGAATATTAGGAAATTTACATCCCTTCAAAAAATTTTCTTTAAAAAAAAATCCATTAAAATCCGTCAAGTAGTTTCAGAGTTAAAAAGTGAACCATAATTAAATGTCGCAATTATTATTATTCTATAATTATTGAAAGGTCTTTATAAATATAAATAAAATTTTAAGCTTAAATTAAAAAACAAAAAAAAAAAACGCATGAAAATATTTCTTTAAAAAATGAAAGATTAAAATTAAATCTCACAACTATTATTCAATAATTGATCACATAAATTAAATTTAAATTTTTGTAATTTAGATTTGTATATTTTAATTCATTCTACGATTTCCTGTATTCCTTAACATGTACAAAGAAAAAAATTTTAACAATTATTTCATTAATGTAAACACAACGTATGTAATGTGGATATGTGATCCATATCAATAATAAATGAGGTTACCTAACCAAACATCAACCACTGGATAGTTACTGGACCGTGACTTATAATATAATAACCACACCCTTTAAAAACGATACGTGAGTAATGATGATGTTCTTTAACTTTAAATAGCAGTATAAAAAAAAATCTGGTGTGAATAAAAGCACACAAAATTTATTCTTACATATCGATAAATTGATATTCAAATCTATTAGTTATAATTAGCTGAAACACGAGGTGATATGTTTCAAAATATTATTATTATTATTTTTTTTTTTTTTTTAAACATTCACACTTTTTCTCATTCACACTCACACTCCACACACATTCACACAGTCTTTTCGGCAACATAGGCCATTTAAGACTTTTGACGATAACCGTTATGAATATATATTATTATTTGGGGTCCAGGCATTTTTATTTAAGCCATTTGGTATCCAAATGCCTTAAATAAAATTATCGGACTACCTGGGGTCCGAACCCGCGACGTTCGGTATAGAAGGTAGGCACGCTACCGACTACTCCAAGCCCCGTGGGCAAAATATTATTTATTTTATATAAACAAACTTAGAATATGACGCACATCAAGTAACGAATATATAAGAGTAAAAAAAAAATATTTTTCACAACATTATTTTATTGCTTTTTATGAAGAAGTGGATCAATTCCATTGTATTTCTCTCTGGGTTTTTTAAAAATTTTCTAATGTAGGTAGGGTCTATAAAATTAGATCTTTTATGTCTATGGATCTCTGGTGGTTATGTAGTGGGCATTCAAATATAATGTTGTAGGGTGTTGCTTGAGACGTTAGACAAGGACAAAGAGGATCTGGAACAATATTAAAACTGGAAAGGTGTGTATATGCTCGAGTATGGTTGATTCTTAAACGGTTCATTAATGTGATTATTGCTCTGGATAAATCTGGGAATTTATTAAACCAGGGATAGGCTTAATTTTGGCTAGGAATGATCTTCTAACCATTGAAGAGTTTTTCCAATCTTTGGTCCATTCGGCTTTTTGAATTGTATATTGGCAGGGTGATTGTGCTGTTTTGATGTCTTTTATATCTTATTTATTAAACAGCTTATACGAATCTATCTTTCTGACTTCTTAATTTTACATTTAAGGATTAAAAAAAGACAGGAAAATAATTACAATAAAAGATTAAAAGTAAAAGGCATACCAGAATTGTCAATTGGCCAGAAAGTTTGGGTTAGAGATTTGAGAAAATATGGCACAGTAATAAACTCATTTAAAATATTACAAATCTTATAAGAAACCGAAATTTTTTAATTTTTTTGAGGAAAATTTAAATTTAAAATAAAAAAAAGTTATTTATAGTATTTGGGATAAAAAAAAAAAACCACCAAAAGGAAAAAAGAAGAAAAAAAGAGTTTGGGGGGAAAAAATAATAAAACCAAAAACACAGGAAAGGAAGAAAGTGCAAGAACGGATGAAAGAAATAATGAAAGAAACAATTATGGAGGAAATGAGGAGGTAGGAGATAACAATGGAAGAAGTAACAATGAAAAAGGTTAGGAACGCAACTGAAAGACGCTCGTATAAAACGAAGTACGGCCGCGAAGTTTGACCCGTCGAAAGGCTAACATATTAATTATTAATTGTTATGTTATCTTGTTGTAAAAGAAAGAATCATGTATTGGCATGGTGATTGTGCTGTTTTAATGTTGAATGTTTTTGTTGTCTTTTATAACTTATTTATTAAACAAGCTTATACGAATCTATCTTTCTGACTTCTTAATTTTACAAAGTGCTTTAATCAGACTTAGAATATGGTTCCAAGGAGTTGATACATTCAAGGGCACCCCATGGAAAGCAGCTCTTTTTGCCAAGAAGTCGACCACATTGTTCCCTCTAGATCGACTGTGTGTTATTTTATTTTTATTTGTTTCTTCTTCCAGAAGTTTTACTAAACTGAACGCCAGAATGTTACGATTTATCCCATTTGAAATGTAAAAGGAAATACCGTATTTAATAATTCATAGGCGTAGCCAGGGGGGGGGGGTTTGGGGGTTCAAACCCCCCCCCATGGGACCCAAGCCATGACTAAATATTTAATACAAATTATATTTCACATATGGTAAGAGAAAGTAAAATATAATAATTTACTCTAGCTAAAAAAAACAAACCAAAATGATTTATAAATACCCTAAAATAATTATAATTTTTGAAAAAAATTTCTTGATCCCCCCCCCCCATCAAAAATTTCTGGCTACGCCAATGTAATAATTTGAATTGAGGTTTTGCAAGCTTATAGAGGATCAGGATTCGCAGGGACTTTGCAGCCAGGAGATTAAATAAAAAAATCTTTTATTTAATTTTTATTTGCCGACGTTTCGGTCGCTAATCACGACCTTCATCAGGGCAAATATTGTTAATTATAAAACGAAATTGTGTTTAATTGCAATGAATAATAAGATACCTAAGATCGTGTATAATTAACAATATTTGCCCTGATGAAGGTCGTGATTAGCGACCGAAACGTCGGCAAATAAAAATTAAATAAAAGATTTTTTTATTTAATCTCCTGGCTGCAAAGTCCCTGCGAATCCTGAGTAAATCTCCACAGCCAAAAAACATCAATTTATCTTATAGAGGATGTTTTTGGAGAGTAGAGGAAATATAGTCCTGTCTCCAAATTCTCAATTAAGAAGGCTCAAAAAAAATTTCCCCATTGAAAAGCATTGGGACCTCTTGAAAAATCAAAGCCAATTAATTGTAATAATAAATATAATAATTAAATCCCTCAAATAAAATATTATTAAAATTGTTATATAATTAAATTTTTTTCATTTATTTAATTATCCTAGATCATCATAGATAGGGATACGGTATCGAAAAAAAAGTATCGATACTAGTACTTGGTATAGGGACACGAAAAAATACTCGATACTTCCTGGTATCGATACTTTTGTTTCGATACTAGTACTTTTTTACTCGATACTTTTCTTTCGATACTTTACTCATATGAGTACTTGATTGCCGGTATCGAATGAAAAGTACTCATTCAAATATCATTTTTTTTAAAGTTTTTTCGGCATCTTAGGCCATATAGACAGACTTTAAACGTTGTACAAATATTTTAATTGCCATTCTACCAAAGAATATAGTATATTCTTTTATATTTTTTTATCTCTCGTTGATATATAACAGAAGGTCGATATTTGTGGGATAGACTTTATTTCATCATATTCCTAATAATTATTTATTAATAATTGAAAATTTGATACTTTTTAATAAAAAACCCTTCAATTTAATAACATGTCTAAATTAATTTTTTTTTTTTGTATGATTGCAAACTATATTCACTAAATTTAAAAGTGCGAAAATATTAAATAGAAAAGCCAAATTATAAACTAAATAATAACACAGGTTTAATTCACAAGATTAGTGAATTTAGTACATTTTTTTATAGTGAATTCAGATATGTAATTAGAATTTTTCCATCAGGCACAGTTTTAGATATATAGAGAAAAGAAAATTTTAATAGAAAATGTGTTCTAAAACGTGTCTTATTTTGAATTTTCAAGATTTTATTTTTAAACTTAAAAAACTCTGATTTTTCTAAATTTTGAGCCGTTTACGGCACATCTAAATTATTGGGGTGAAACTTTTATACTGTATGTATTAAAACTATCTTATTATTTTTAAGCGGAGTCTACTTAAAAAAATCTGATGGCAGTAAGAATGGACAGACTTTTATTTTGGTGAAATCCGTATTTTGGTTGAGAAAGCCCTGACCTCCTAGTGCTCATTACTTTTGAGGAAAATGGCATACCAGTATACCCCATTGATCTTCCGTTGGGCCCTTTGAACGACGTCAGAGTTTAAGATGCCGAAAAAACTTAAAAAAGAGGAAAAATACTCATACTTTAAAAAATACTCGATACCTACTGGTATCGATACTTTTCATCCGATACTTTTTGGTATCGATACTTTCCTTCGATACGATACCAGGTACAAGTATCGATACTTTTTTCGATACCGTATCCCTAACTTGGTATCGTATCGGATGAAAAGTATCGATACCAGTAGGCATCGAGTATTTTTTAAAGTATGAGTATTTTTCCTCTTTTTTTTATGTTTTTTCGGCATCTCCTGACGTCGGCCTATCCTGACGTCGTTCAAAGGGCCCAACGGAAGATCAATGGGGTATACTGGTGTGCCATTTTCCCCAAAGTAATGAGCACCAGGAGGAGGGGGCTTTCTCAACCAAAATACTGATTTCGCCAAAATAAAAGTCTGTCCATTTTCACTGGTCGACAAAAATGAACTTTTTTTCTTTCTCAAGAATAAAGATATGAGATTCTAGAAATATTTTTCATAAATTCAAATATCATTTCAGTTTTTCCCCATTAGGCTCAGTTTTAGAGATATATAGAAAAATATTTTAATAGAAAAAGTGCTCTAAACGGCTGATGAAAAAATTCTAACTATATATCTGAATTCAAGTATCAAATTTTCCATTTTTAATAAATAATTATTAGGAATATATGATATATTTTTTGGCAGAATCGCAATTAAAATATTTATATAACGTTTAAAGTCTGTCTATATGGCCTAAGATGCCGAAAAAACTTAAAAAAAAATGATATTTGAATGAGTACTTTTCATTCGATACTGGCAATCAAGTACTCATATGAGTAAAGTATCGAAAGAAAAGTATCGAGTAAAAAAGTACTAGTATCGAAACAAAAGTATCGAGTATTTTTTCGTGTCCCTAATCATAGATATTTAGTAATTTGATCAACTTCCTCTAGAGATTTTGCACTCTTATTGAGGATGTTATGGAGAGTAGAGGAAAAATAGTCTGGTTTCCAAATTTTCATTTGGGGAGGCTCAAAAAATTTTCCCATTGAAAAGCATTGGGACCTCTTGAAAAATCTAAGCTAATTAATTTTTATAATTTAATTTAAATAATTAAATCTCTCAAATGAAAAATTATAAAAATTATTATAAATTAAATTTTTTTTTCTTTAATTAAAAATCATAGTACCAAGGACAGTTATAGGCCTATATTTCATTTCCTGGATATCTCTCCCCACAGCCTGTAGGAATTTTTTTTTTTTTTTCGAAGCTTCTGTATTCGTTATCAATTAATGTTCTATTAGGCAATTGATTGACTTGAAACAAAAAGCATTTCACCTTTGTTTTTGTACTCTTAAAGACAAAAGAGGAGTCACTGGTGAAAGCCCCACACCCAACGCAATTATCCCATTAAATTAGTTGAGAATCAATTTTTTTTCTAACTTCACCTTTTCAATACATTTAAGAAGTCTCCCTTTCATCTAGGATAATACAAATTGTGTTGAAATATTGCATGATGCCGTGGTTGATCGAAATAAACAAAACACCAAATTTTATTTCATGTACAACAGTACACGTATATTTGTTCCCTTTTATAAATTCTCTTTGCTTTGACAATTTCTTCGTTCAGACAATCAATAATCCACATCTCTAATAATTCCTTGCCTGCAATTAGAAAATGAGAAATATAACAGACCAAGTTACTGTCTTTCCAAAGAAATAAATCTTTTAAATTATTTCCGGACATATAATTATTCAACTCAATTTTGATTGAAAACATCGATTTTTCTAATGATTAAAATACAGTATTATTATAAATATCCAAACAATTAATTGTTGATATTTTACCTATTGACAGTGGGTGGATTCTATTATTATTTTTAATATTAATAATAAATGGACCATGATCAGTTCTTTCATTTAACAATATTTACAAAAAAAAAAATATTTCAACCTCTTCACAGATTACTCCAATTATGAAGAGTGTTGTTTGGAATTGTTTATTCCTTTATTTTATACAAAGTTTAAGCGAAAGTTCAGAGGTACTCACGCCTGTTAAACTCGCCAATCATCTTAAATATCGGTGATCTCTCTAAGATTTGCGTTCTTGATCTACCCTGGTAGAGGAGTGACCGCTTTCGCGAGTTGAACGCCGGGACCCTAAAACCAATTTTAGCGAGTAACTGACTGCAGTCCCAGCGTCCATCAAGCAATTTGCCTAGGTTAGTCGGCTCTTCTTTCAGAGAGACTCCTCAAATCGAACAACCCAAGCAAGTCGGTATATCTAATACAATGGTCTCTGGACTTTTTCCAGAGCGTCAACCTGTAAAGCTGAAATCGGGCTCCACACCAGGGGAACATACTCTATGTGTGAGGCCTGACAAAATTTTTAATTGTTGAGATATTATCAAAAGACCTGGAGTTCCTTTTGATGAACCCAAGCCTTGTTGATAATTGTCTCAATCTGTTCTCCAAAACATAGTTTGCTGTCCATTATAACTGCTAAATCTTTTATTTTTTTCAACCCTAGGAGGTTCATTCTCATTTATTTGGTATTTGAACAAAAATGTTGACCTTTTTTTTTTACAAAAACTGATTGCCGAATATTTGATTGTATCCATCGTCAAGTTATTTGTTTTACACCAATCAGATATCCTGCAAAATTAGACAATCAGAGATATTACCAATGGTACTATATATTTTAAGATCATCCGCATATAGGAGAAACTCTGAATCTTTGATGTGATAACAAATATATAGTTATTTACACAAGATAAATAATATCTAGAAGATTTTATTAAATAAACCTACGATGAAGCTATTTCCTCGGATAGAGAGGTTTTTATAGAGCTCGTTGGGTATATTACCAGTACATGGGTGCTTTTTTATCTTCTAGTCCTCTTAAAGCACTTTCCAACTCCCCTAGGCTAATCTCGCAATCAAGCTCTGGATGTGCTTGCCCGAAGCAGGTAATGCTTCGAATTTTGAACAAGTTTTTATAATATGCCTCCAAAGATTCAATCTCGATTGCGTTAGTTCTCCCCCTAGAGTATCTTACACTTCTAATTGTTTCCCAGAATTTGGAGGGACCTTTGAGAGGCTCCTGCATATTCCCTCATAGTATGATCTTTTACTCTCCTTTACATTGGTTCTATAGTCTTTTCAATAATTTCTTACATTTATTGTTAAACCTGGGCCAGCCTCTACATGAATTTCCTGTATTATACGTAACACATTTTGTTAGGCCAATTCTTTGATCCGTCTTGGATTATTTCATCAACTAAACTAAAGGCCACTTCACACGGAGAGTTTTCAGGTTGCAGTGACGTCAATTTGACGTCACTGCAAGTTGAGCCAGTAGTGTTATGCACTCACACGAGACGTGCAGCCAGCGAAGCCGAAGCTAGCCGAAGCTTGTTCGTCTGTTTGGATAAAACGTAAGCTGTCAAAATCAAATAACCTCACTTTTTGGTTAAAGTCAGCCATGTTGGATGACGTGAAAAATCCGACTCTGTGATTGGTCGACGCATGCGTTTGGAAAATTGCATGCGAAAAAATAGAACATGCTGTATTAGCCAAAAACGCATGCAATCAGACGCTAGGGTCATAAATGACGTCGTAACGCATGCGATATAACTAGAAAACCCTCCGTGTGAAGTGGCCTTAAGGTATAAGTAATCGCAATTTTCATCAAAAGATAAATTTTCTAATTTAGAATCTATGTAAATGGCGTAGACAAGTCGGGCGTCCGACTTCCAATTTATTTTAATTTGTGGGATGTTGTTTTACGTGATCTTGCTTCTTCAATCTTAAAACTAACATTGTAGGGGATATGATCCGAAGTCGTGACCGTATTAACGTTTGTCGAATTCATATAGCGCTCCATAAAAGCCAAACTCACCCAACACTGATCTATCACTGATTTTCCATTTGAACTGATATAGGCTGGTTGTGCAGGTGAATTATCAGGTGTCCTGCCGTTGAGTACGATGAATCCAAGTTCTTCCATGAGAAGTGTTATTCTTCTTCCTATCTTGTTAGTAATTTCATCGAGAGAACTTGTGATATCCTGCGGTTTATTTGCAGGTATTAAGTGAAGATTGTTCGTTTCTCACTTAAACCTTGAATAAGAAGGGCTTATTGGAAGATAGTCATAAGCCACCCATTTTGTCATTTTGAGATATTCATGCCCATTAAATTCTTTAAATATCCCTCTTTAATACCTCACAAAGAAGTGAGAGTTCTTTACTTGGCCAGCTAGTTATAATTCGAGAAGCAAAGATAGTCATAAGCCACACTAAAATAGCGTCGAAATCTGGAATGAATGAAAATTTCTCTCGTGTTCAAAGGACTTTTATGAATAAGGGAGCTGAAAATGAAGAGTCTGATTCTTTTTATGATTCTTAGCACCCAACAAGCACCAGTTACAGCTTTAACTCAATCCTGTTACTTTAGAAATTACTCTCGTTTGGTAACAATAACGTTAGATTTGATAACCATAGAATAATTAATTAATACAACTATTAATAGTAACAATAACACTTAGATAGAATATCATTTAAGGGGGTTCAGGAGCGACGTCTAAACGTACTTAAAAAAAAAAAAAACTAGACTATTATATGGAATTTTTCAATGCGGTTTTTTTTTTAATGAATCAAATTCATAAGAGATTATTGGGGCATCGAGCTATAATTTTTTTAATGACTTATTAAAAAATTATCGTAATTAATTTTTTTGTTATCAAGCAAATACAAAAAAACAATCTGTCCCAATAGTCTTTAATTTTTTTTTAATTTAAAAAATAAAATAAAAAAAAGATTTTAAAAAAAATGCTTTTATTTAAATTGAACTAAAAAGAGAAATAAGAAAGAAATAATTTAATTGTTCTTTTAAAATTTTTTAATATTTATGACTTAAAATAAAAGCGTGGGGCGCTTCGAAGTGATTCCGAGGCTCGCGCCCCACGCTTTTATTTTAAGTCATAAATATTAAAAAATTTTAAGAACAATTAAATTATTTCTTTCTTATTTCTCTCTTTTTAGTTCAATTTAAATAAAAGCATTTTTTAAAAATCTTTTTTTTTATTTTATTTTTATTTTAAGCTTTTTAGTCTTTTAGTCTTATCAAAAATCATCAATATGATAAAGTACCACATTAGTTTGGCCTATTTTGATTTGGTTCAATTGAAAAATTATTCATGATCATAGAAAAATGACTCGTAAATATCAAAATTCAAAACTATAGTTAATAGGGCCTTATTTGCGTGAGGCTTCAAATAAAAGTACCACATTAGTTTGGTCTATTTTGATTAAAACCACCATATAGTGGCGTCATCAAAAATGACTCTTAAGTATTACATTTCACACCTTTAGCCCATCGGGAAGTCTTTTGAAATTACATTAATTCGCGAAGGGTTTCAAATAAAGTACCACATTAGTTTGGTCTATTTTGATCAAAACCACCATATAGTGGCGTCATCAAAAATGACTCTTAAGTATTACATTTCACACCTCTAGCCCATCGGGAAGTCTTTTGAAATTACATTAATTCACGAAGGGTTTCAAATAAAGTACCACATTAGTTTGGTCTATTTTGATCAAAACCACCATATAGTGGCGTCATCAAAAATGACACTTAAGTATTACATTTCACTCCTCTAGCCCATCGGGAAGTCTTTTGAAATTACATTAATTCGCGAAGGGTTTCAAATAAAGTACCACATTAGTTTGGTCTATTTTGATCAAAACCTCCATATAGTGGCGTCATCAAAAATGACTCTTAAGTATTACATTTCACACCTCTAGCCCATCGGGAAGTCTTTTGAAATTACATTAATTCGCGAAGGGCTTCAAATAAAGTACCACATTAGTTTGGTCTATTTTGATCAAAACCACCATATAGTGGCGTCATCAAAAATGACTCTTAAGTATTACATTTCACACCTCTGGCCCATCGGGAAGTCTTTTGAAATTACATTAATTCGCGAAGGGTTTCAAATAAAGTACCACATTAGTTTGGTCTATTTTGATCAAAACCACCATATAGTGGCGTCATCAAAAATGACTCTTAAGTATTACATTTCACACCTCTAGCCCATCGGGAAGTCTTTTGAAATTACATTAATTCACGAAGGGTTTCAAATAAAGTACCACATTAGTTTGGTCTATTTTGATCAAAACCACCATATAGTGGCGTCATCAAAAATGACACTTAAGTATTACATTTCACTCCTCTAGCCCATCGGGAAGTCTTTTGAAATTACATTAATTCGCGAAGGGTTTCAAATAAAGTACCACATTAGTTTGGTCTATTTTGATCAAAACCACCATATAGTGGCGTCATCAAAAATGACTCTTAAGTATTACATTTCACACCTCTAGCCCATCGGGAAGTCTTTTGAAATTACATTAATTCACGAAGGGTTTCAAATAAAGTACCACATTAGTTTGGTCTATTTTGATCAAAACCACCATATAGTGGCGTCATCAAAAATGACACTTAAGTATTACATTTCACTCCTCTAGCCCATCGGGAAGTCTTTTGAAATTACATTAATTCGCGAAGGGCTTCAAATAAAGTACCACATTAGTTTGGTCTATTTTGATCAAAACCACCATATAGTGGCGTCATCAAAAATGACTCTTAAGTATTACATTGCACACCTCTAGCCCATCGGGAAGTCTTTTGAAATTACATTAATTCGCGAAGGGCTTCAAATAAAGTACCACATTAGTTTGGTCTATTTTGATCAAAACCACCATATAGTGGCGTCATCAAAAATGACACTTAAGTATTACATTTCACTCCTCTAGCCCATCGGGAAGTCTTTTGAAATTACATTAATTCGCGAAGGGCTTCAAATAAAGTACCACATTAGTTTGGTCTATTTTGATCAAAACCACCATATAGTGGCGTCATCAAAAATGACACTTAAGTATTACATTTCACTCCTCTAGCCCATCGGGAAGTCTTTTGAAATTACATTAATTCGCGAAGGGCTTCAAATAAAGTACCACATTAGTTTGGTCTATTTTGATCAAAACCACTGTGGAGAGCAAATTTCAATAAGTGAAATGTATTTCCAGTAAGGTGAAGAAATCAAAGTTCAAAGTTTAAATAAAAAAATTAAAAGTTTAATATAAAATAAAAAATAATTAAATCTTTGTCTTGCTGTACAGGTGATCGGTATTTTATGATTTAATTATATAATAAAATGTACTCAAATTATAAATTCTCAAATTGATTATATATTTATATTTCCAATATCTTGAAAATATAGATATATATAATATACAATTTTAATTAAGATAATAATAATTAATATTGAATTGATTGAATGTGATTAAAAAGTATAAAGTATATATCATTTATATAAATATTTAAAGTGTTGAATAAAAATATTTAAATGATACTTAAGTTTGTATTAATTTCCATAAGATGAATGTCCAAAATATTAGATGTTAGAGATGTTACGTTTTTCCATATATATTAATGCAGTTGAAGAGTCAATGGCGGGTGTTGTTTCCAAGAAATGACTAGATTGGTTGATGATAAAGTTGTTCCTTACTGATATTAAATAAATATGTAAGAATTATTTAATATTAGAAGATCAGATTGCTGATATGTAGATTCAATTAATTTGAATGTAATTGCAAAGAGTAAAATTGCAAATCGTTTCAAATATAATTGATAAGAAAAATATAATTCTAGTAAGATAAAATAAAAACCTGAAAATACAAGCGCATTAGAAAGCACAAACACATTTTTTATGTTATTTATACTCATCTACTCACCCAAGTAGGTATTCAGCAAATATATATGTATAGAAAGTAAATAGAAAGTAAAAATTGTGTGAAAGGTAGTAAGTAAAATTTTCTCGGAGAGAGAGATCCCTTTGCACACGGAGTGAAATTTTAGTAATGGTGGTTTGAATTGAAAGAAAGCAGTGTAAAGCGACTAGGTGGCGATCTGATTGACGTCATCGAGACGGTCATCCTGAGTAATTATTTTTTTGGGCTACTAGATAGCACGCAACTCGATTTTATTCAAATCAGTGGCGGCTACATACTCCCCCGCGGTGATTAGTCCCAAGGAGTAATCGCAACCATAAAAAAGCGAGTGTGATTTAGGACTGTTGTTCTTTACAACGCCTAACCAATCCCCACTTCGGCCAATGCTTCACACATATGTACACATATATACACATATATATAGATATATATATATACATATATATACATATAAGAAAATTATAAGTTATAATTTCTAAGAAAGTAATGGGGATAATTTGACAAAAGATCTCGTTGGTGTTAATCTATCTCTA